>CAJHQP010004270.1:0-57399 GCA_905132765.1 Moricandia arvensis | reverse complement strand
TACTTTTGTCTTTGACCTAAGTTTATGTATTCTTTTGGGTTTGACTCCAAGTTTTGAGTCACACTTTACAATTCTCCCTTAAAAGTTTTAGGTATGAGAATTAAATATTGTGTCCTAGTTGATATATATTTTGAACAGATAACATGTTCATGTAAGAATTGGCTGATTTCATGTGAAAACTGATTTCATGTGAAAACTCTTTAGCATCCAATGTTATCGTTGAAAGCTTTTTTTTGGTTCTAAAGTGGTTACAGACATGAGACACAATCTATGACCTTATCTTGAATAGATAATAAAACCAATACCTGAACTTGGTTTTCATCAAATGTGCAACATTTCTTTGTTATGCATAGATTAACAGTCAAAACAATTACAGGATAACTAGTTATATTGTATTAGGAGACTCTCCTCTCCTCGGCATTAACAGATGTCACACATTTGCTGCTTCTATTACAGAACCAAAACAAGCTTAGAACTAAATCATTTTCTAAACTTAGATTTTAAGCAATGTAATTAGAATTGATTGCTAGAGAAGAGAATGATCCAAGTTTGATCACCAGAATCTAAAGATGTGAAAAGGACAATACTAAACTCAACCTCTTGTAACCCTAAGCAGATCATTCAAAAGAAATAAACAGATAATAAAAATGCATCAAGAAATGATATTTTAAGAAAAAATAAAGTCTTTCACCATCCAAAAACAGGAATCACATTGTTCAATACGTAAAAAAAAACAAGAAATAATAAACTCCTCAGAACCTGAGCTTGGTGAAGAACCACCTGTTCTTCCGGTCTTAAAACGTTCCTCGAGCTTAGCCTTAGCCTCCTTGAGAGCTGCGACCTTCTTGTCCTTGGACGAAAGAGCCTCGAGGGTCGCGACTTCCTTGAGATCCACGTCGAGGGTGTAACGTGTAGGCATCAGATGCTGGTAGTTAACCACCTTGATGAAACACTTAACCCTAGATTTCTTCGCAGTCTTCTTGGCCGAGTCCTTGCGGATGACCTTGCTCGGATACTTCTTGAGCCCCGCCACGAGGCAGTGGCCGTAAGGACGCTCACGGTTTCCGTCGTCGAAGGAACGGATGATGACGGCCTTCTTACCGGCGTATCGGCCTTGAAGGAGGATAACGGCCTTGTTCTGCTTCAAGAACTTCACCATTGCTTCTTTACTTTTTCTTCTCTCTTCGGCCGCTAGAGAACCCTGCGGCGGATACAATGAGAGTTCTATGTTTAATAGGTTCGAAAGAAAACAAACCCTAGCCCAGTGAAAAGGCCTCATATTGGGCCGTTAGCCCGTTAACTTACACTTTTATTTATTATATTGTCAACCACATACTATTTACTTCGTTCATGCAGGTCTTTCTAGGGCTGGGCACCTAAATACTTGCTAATTTTGGAAGGTTTAGTACTAGGCTTAACTTGTTAAGTAATTATATTTTGAATTTGAATTTGATTTATTAAAATAATATTTGTTATATCAAGTACTACACAGAAAAGTTAGTATTTTCAAGTTATTTGATCTGATTTGTTATTTGCCGAAATTCAATACTTACTTTTGAAAGTATTTATTACTTGCAAGTAATTAAAAACACAAAAGTAAGTATATGGATTTTACTACTTTTTTATTAATGGATTTTCTTTTATCAAATCCAATATTTTTATCTGATTCAGTTATGAATAATAAAATTTATCGGTTTTTATCCGATTTGAAAGCCAAATAATAAGTACAAGCCAAATAAAAAGAAACATGCCAACTAATTTTAAAAAATTAAGTAGACCAAGATTTTGAGATTATAAAAGCATGCCAATATTGTTTAAAAGAACTATGAATGAGTAACAAGTTCCAAGCAAGTCAAGTGTTAATTTTTTAAAGTTTTGATAATTGACTTGTGTTTGCAAAATTTAAATATGAGATATTTTTACTTGATTTATTGCAAGTACTTGAATGTGCAAAACAAATACGGGTGAACTGCCAGTACGAGTATCTGTATTCAGCCCTAGTTTTTTCGTTTTGTGTTCTAATGCTCTCATAGTTCCACAACGAATCAAACCAATTAAAACACATATAGCTTGTATCAGAAGAATCAAACGAATTCATTATTTTAACACTATGTTGGGTGTGTTCACTAGTGCTTAGCCTTCAATTTTACAACCAAAAGGTAATTTGATGTATAAGATTACTTTTGGTCGGTATCTACTGCATTTAAACATCGGACAATACATCACAATTTCAAACGGGTGCAATGCAATGGATTCTTCTCCTTCATACTCAGAACTGGCATAACCAAATTACTGTCAAACACCATGATAATTGCCATTTTACTCTTCACATTCTACTACTAGTACATATGTTTTGTTTCTAGCGTGTGTCCAGGGTAAGACTGGAAACAACTCATATTCCTAACATGAAATAATATGCAGTATGTACCGTTTAATGCTGTTTAACAATATGCCAAAAAAAATATTTTTTGTAGAAAGAAAAAATCACCCATAGTTTAAGCTTACAATGTTGTCGTCACTAGACTAATTGCTATATAAGTTGTGTTGTTATCAATTGTGTTGAACAAAAACATATAGCTTCAAAATTTTAACTAATGGGACAGGACCAATAACACTTAAAAAGTAATGCAATTTTCTTATAAAAATCACATACTAATAACTATATTTTTTTCAAAACAAAACTAAAATATGCGAAATTAATTATGGTATGAAAAAACAAACAAGTTTTTTGCTCCTCTAGATTCAACTTCACGGACCTATAGAAAACAGAAAATAGAAAAGATCAAAAAAAAAATGGACTAACGTAGAAATTTACTTATTGACAAAATTAAGGCGACAAGGGAAGTTCATCCTCTTCCATGGGACCTTCTCCTCCGGACATGGTTTCCTCTTCTACCTCATCTGTTTCGTTATCTACATAAGCCTGAGAACTCACTATTTGCCCTCTCAAGTCCTTGTGTTTCAAGCTACCTGCAAATTACAGAATCATACTAACTGAATCTAGATAATCTATATAATAAATGCATTCAGTAAATGATTTGAAGCCATTGAGAGTTGAGTGTGCAGCCATGTCGTGTACCCATCCAGAAGTTAGAGCCGCGTGATGTTTATGGAGAAGAGCCTTCACGTGAAACAGAAAGCGCTCTAAAGATCTCTTTGTTGCTGGTATTTTACTGGTGATGGCTGTTTGTTTCATACCCTAAAAAAACAAACTCACATTGTCATTTCATCTTAATCTCTCTAACAAGGCAAAAAAAAGACAAAGGTTTCTGAAACTAACCTTAGCTTCAGAACATAGAGTCTGTAATGTTCTTGTAGCCTTTTGGAGATCTTTGACCTAATTCAAATGTCAGTTGTTAAAATTTTAGTGGACTAAGAGAGGTTCACTGAAGAACACCAACTTACCAGCTGGATGACTAATTCGTTATGATCTTGAAAATGTGCTTCCAGGAAATCAAAAACTGCACATTTGTTGTTTCAAATCAGGTAATTTCAACTCTTTTGTGCCAATAAGATGGAAGAGATTATACCTTTTAGAAATGAGTCCACATACTTCCCACCATACTTGATAGCCATTCCGTGGATAGTCACCTGTTATAGCACCACCATCATCATTGCCTTCCATAATGACAGTTTTTGCACACGCAATGTGCCTATGCTCATGGTACATGTTATGGGAAAATCTGTCACCTTTTCATGCGAGCGACACAAGTTGACTAAAGACACTATCACATTTACAGTCTTCTGAATGTTTTTCAAGTGTTCTTCAGTAGCTTCCGATTGGCAGTTTTGCCGTTTCTCTGAGCTAACAGCCTTCACCTAATCACGATACACATGGTAGAACACAAACGCAATAACTTATATTGTATGGCAGAGTAGATAGTATTAAGTGCAGAACCAGACAGCGCGAAGATGAATTACTGACCAGTTTGCTGAGAATTGCAAGATTTTCTTCATGCTGCATAAATCACCAGCAAAGATGAGGGCTGTTACTCTATGACAGGAGACTGGAATACAATGATATATCTAAGAATTTGCCTTACCAATGTCTTGTACCATCCTCTGAAAGTCGCTGAACATAGTGTAGGGAATTCATGATCATGACAATCATCTTCTCCTGTTGACTTGGATAGAGAGGCCTAATGCAATCGAAATTCCCGGAGACAGTGGGTGAGGTATGAACCATTTGCAGATTTTCCATTTCAGGATGTAACAGTCAATCAACTCAGTATGAAGAAGATGGTTTTAGTTTCCACGAACAATAACTCAAGTGTGTTTTCAAAGCTTTCATATAACATCAAACTCTATGCAAAGTAGAAACCAGAGAAAGATTTTCTTTTTCCTGCAACGTACCTGTGGCAAAATGGTACAAGCAAGTTCATCAAGCAAATCAGATGTGGATCCACTGGTTTCCAGATATATTCGCAATATGTTCTGCACCATTTCACCCTGCGGAAACCCAAAGCTATACACATTGAGAATATTTAGCGCGCTACAATAAATTGTGCTGTTTGACACAAGATGAACATACTTTGTTCTTCAAACCCTTATTATCAGTACTTTCATCTACCCATTCATGCCTGAGAAGTTTCTCAGCCGAAGTTCCTAGTTTGGCATGCAGGCTGGGTACAAGACCCTGAATGGGACCTACATATCTCTTCTTAGTAGCTTCTTCAGACACCTTACCAGTATATTTTTGTGGCAGAGGTCACCAGTAAACTGTAGAGTGAGAAGACATTCAAAGGCCAGAGCAAACGAGAAGGAACAAGCTGCACCAACATTTAACAGTCTTAATGGGAATTAAAATAGGATAAAATATGACAAGGAATAATAGGTAAATCAAGACAAATATTTACCGCTGTTTAAAATATCTTCAAAGAAACAATAGACGCCAATAAACAAGTAGTCCTTTGTTCCAGGTGAAGGGAAAGGTTGTAGATCCGGGAAGCTAGCAACTGGAATTTCTGTGGGCTGGAAGGCTTCCAGAAGATCCAGCAGCAGCGCTTTGTCTGTTTCAAACCCAGGGAGGGTCAACATCTGTGACATAACGTTAAAGTTTGGGAACTGGAATTAGCATACTTGTTTGTAAATTAAGAGTAAAAGGAAATAAATGCAACCAATATCGAACTACTCAAGTTAGGAACCACATGAATCACAAAATTGTTATTGGATATGATACAAATTACCTTGCTAAAACAGAATAAAACTTCTTTGCACACCATTGTGTATATCAGAGATTCAGAAAACCACTATATTAGATGTGTTTGGATTCCCGGCCTTAGCAAACTCATCTCTCCAAATAGTTTGAGAAGTTTCCTCACCTATTATTGTTTGGGTCAGATTAGAACAAGCTACATCAGTATCTTTAGCTTTCAGTAGGTTGATTATCTCCATTGATCATACCTTTTATCAGCAAGTACATTGCTATATTCAAATGCATCCTGAGGCTTGGAAGAATTCGTTTTATTTGACTGACAAGTTCAACCAATTTGAACCTCCCGAAACTACCTGGAGAGGCTCCACCGTTTGAAAGGAAGTTGTTTACCAGGAGGAATAAGACTATCCAGCTTGGTATGAAGATCTTGTAAAAGATACAAATACAGGGGTAGCTAGCATAGAAAACAAGAATAGGTTGAGATGCATTTTCTCACATCTAAAAGAAATTTTAAATAATAATCTGTTATTTATCTCGGTACCTCAGCTTTATATTCAGGGCTTCGTATATCTTGGCTCTGCACCTGCATGCGAAAGCTAAAAGTATTAATCATTCCAAAAAAAAATACAAGAAAAAATGTAATAAGAAGTCTTTATAACACCCATGGTTGATACATATATTAAGAAAACTCGGGCTAAAATTCATTGTGAACTCGTGGGATGTTGATATAGAGAATTTGTGAATAGTTCATGCAAAAAATAGTAGATATAAATATTAAGCCAGATTAAAAGGTTTCACAAGGCTGACCTTTGGAAATTTTAGTATGGAAAGGCATTGAGGAAGCAGAGGCCTGAATTTGAATCTTTGGGCTGCAAGGGCCGGGGAAAGTTGAGGAATCTTTACACTTAGAGATTCATCATCAGAACAAGTTTCATGCATTGACCCTGACGCTGTCCTGCCATCTATCAATGAGGAAGGATTTTCATGTAGCTGTGTTTGACTCGTAACTACTCCTGCTTTCTTGAAAGCGTCCAAAATAGTTGGCTGTCGCAAGTGTTCATCAACATTTGACTGCTTTGATTTTTTCAATTTAGTTTTCATGTTTCCCTTGAATTGGGAAGCATCATCTTGTAGTTTCCTCTTTCTCATTTTTCCTCTCTGGATGCTCAGTATGTTGGCTAGTGGCTGAATATGGGTGGAGCTCCGGTAGAGAGTGAGGAGACAGCGTAATCAAAATTGCTCAATAAGCTTTCCAAGAATCTGCTTCACCAAGTATTATTAGAGTTGTATATAGAATAGGCTTTATGACGCCTAAAAACATCTTAAACAAGACTGTAAAACACAACAGCACATTACGAAGCTTTGAACGGTGACAAAGTAGCACGAACATACATTAGATTTCTGAGTCGCTTCAGAAGCTTTGTTGCTACATCCTTTTCTGTCGCCTGACTAATGCAGCCATCCCTTTTGTCAATTTGGGACTGAAGGCATTAAGCTGCAAAAGATAGCAAACACACATGAAAAAATTGTAGCACAGCAATGATGCAGAGAGACAAGGTCATGTCACTCACGAGTTCTCGTATCCAGTTTGCAGCATATATAAAGAGAGAGACAAGATTTCTCTCTGCTTTTTTGTCAGAGATTGCCATCCAGCTGCAGCAAAGTACTTAGACATTTGACAAGGTAAGCAAAAAATTAGTTAGGAGGGACAGTATAGACAGGGTAATATATGAAGAATTTCAGGCTTAACAAAGTTCTTATGTAGTTTAGAATTTTCAGGCTTCATATTTAGAATTTCAAACTCTCTAACAAAGGCCTAACAAACTTCTTCTACAGTCATGCAGAAGTCAGAGAGCAGGTCAAAACTTGTGAATAATTGAAAGCATAGCGATATGATTCTTGGAAAAAAACATAGCTTCTCACCTTGGAAGAAGGAAGGTGCAAAGGGCATCCGAGCAGAGCATCAATTCCAGCAAGGGATCCACCATTTGTCAACCTCTCAACCTTGTTAACAATAATTCAGGCTTGTTCTGGTTTCTAGAATAGTCTCGAGTTTCAAGGGAAGGAAAATCTTACAGATGAAAGCAAAAGAAAATTTGAAGGAAGAGTCTGCAGACAAGAAGACCTGCAGGTAATGTGATACTTAATTCAGTCATCAGTTGTCAGAGAGAACTATTTTAAAGTAATCAAGAGCAGGGAAAATCTCATAAAACCAACTCTGAGGATGAAGATGCCAGGGCCAAAATGTTCAAACAGATTGGTGATATACTACCATCCAAGTTCATCCAAAGATCTCCTAAACGATTATAGGAAAAGAAATGAAGCTCAATCCATACAATGCTCAGAAGATATTCAATTAATCTTAAGTAGAACCATGGTCAGTAGATGTACTACACCTTCTAGTCCAGAATATGAACTCTTATCAGCCATTTCTCCATTGTCAAGATCGGCTAGAAATAGTGACTCAAATTCTCCCAGATGCTTCCCGATCCTGAAGAAAATATCATCCGAATGGGGGCAATAAAGACTGTAGCTTTGAAAACTACTAAACAACATAGCCGAAAAAGTGACTGAAATCTTCACCACTCCATAATTTCTGGCTGAAGTAGTTTATGGCTGAGAATTGCAGCGAACTCGTCATAGAAAATAATAAGGGCTAAGTTAGACTGTCTACAAGAGTCTACAGATGTCTTTAAGAGCTCCAAAATCTCCCCACAATCTGAAACCTGAAAGATGACAAAAATTGATAGATGTAATAGAAATCGCAACAACTCAACAAGAGTCGAGGTGAGAAGATCGCTTCACTCAATTACTAAGACTTCCTCGATCTTACCTGAGATGATGAACAGTCCGGAACACTGGTTGCATCCCCAAGTGATGAAACAATCCTTAGAGTTCCAACTAACCCCATCTTTTGGTACTTGAGGTCTGGATGACTAACCTGCCGATTTAAAAATAATACAAATGAAAGTGAGCTGCCATCACCTTATGTTCCCTAAGAAAGACGGTGAAATAATTAACATTACCTGCTTCCTTACTATCATCATAAGTTCATTCGAAACTGAAGATCGAAAAGAATCAGGACTTGAACGAGCTGATAGTGCGAGGAGACTGAAAACCTCATAGACCTGCAAATGTGTTTACTTAATACACAATATATTTTTCATAAAATACAAAGCATTTAAAACGATAAATGGCCACCTTATGCAAATTTTCCACGGTAAATCCCTCCAAGTAGTCCAAAATACCTATATCACACGAAATAATTAAAAATTAGAAAAAGAAAATCACATGATCAGGGTTAGTGCGTATATACAAACAAGTTCCAGAAATACCATTTATGTGAGAAGAAAAGGGTAGGAGTTGCAGTGCATGTTTTTTAGCCAGAACCGTCATCATCTCTAGGACTGAACTGACCTCAAATTTGTTATCAGATCCCACATGTGTCACTAGGGCACCTAGTATCTGCAACCAATTCGACTTAGAACAAAAGTTGACTAATCATGCTAAAAGTTAGTATACCAGGAGATGAGATGTTAGCATCTTCCAACCTCTTGTCTGGAATAATTGTCAGCAAACCCTTCAAAAAGACGAGAATAGATATGAGAGCCAAACTCCCTTGCTTTTTCTTCTTTGCATGACAGCAGGTGTTCAGCCAAAGAAATAAACGATCCAAAATTATCCTAGAGAAATGAGTCGGGTTAATTTTGCAAATGAATAGACCCACATTTTGCAGTAATCAGAGTCCCATCTCAAAAATGTTGTGATGATCACCTTCACAAACTCTTTATTGCCACATATACATTGATCAAGCAAGGCTTCTTGTATGCATCCATCAACCACTTTCTTCTTAAATATCTTCTCGATGATCTTCCTGATGGGATCCCCATTCATATACATGAGAATAAGCAGCCATACATCAATTACCTTGAAATCTCGAGGTTTCTCTAGACTGTTCAGCTCCTTTATGATTTCTTGACAGAGTATCTATAAACAGAACATAAATTGATGCTAGATAACGATGAAAAACATTCTTAAACTACTACAAAATGAAACCTACTTACATTCTTAAATCGAAGGCTTGATCTCAAAGCATGGAGAATCGAACCTTCTGAATTATATGCAGGTGCTTTTCCTTTGAGTTTATTTTGAGAAGGACAAGGTTGTGACATTCCGGTGAACTTCAACTGTTGCCGTATCTGAGAGATTATTCTTCTAACATTTGCTTGAGTAGCAGCAAGAAGCAAGAACCTAAGTAGATACGGCATATGCTCTGCGTCGATTGTTCTAATACATGATATCGCTACTGTAAGCGCCTTCAAGAAAAAAATGGCATTCCATCAGTATCCATGTAAAATGCATAACCTTTAAGCTGATACTCTCTCACCTGTTCTTGCAATTGATCATCTAAATTGAGGTTGGAGAAAGAATCAAGCACTGGAACAACAACAGAAGAATCCTCCTGAAGCATCTTCTCCAGAGAATCAACCACAGGACGAGAGATGTGATCTCCAATAATCTCCGGCAACGATCCAATGATCTCCTTCTTCAAGTGGGGAGGACAGATCGATAGAACTTCCATCAGCTTATCGGTGAACACATCGGGATTAACAACGAAGTCGAGCCAACGGAAATGGTTGATGATAAGGCGAGCAACATCCTCCTCAAGGGAACATCCTGAAACGACGTCGAAGTACTCCGGAAGCTTCTCGAGCAGCGTTTCCTGAAGATCAAGTTGGATGGGAGATACAAGGAGCAGGTTACGGACTAGAGTCTCGTCTCTCTTTGTTGATGAAGAAGAGGAAAGCACTCTACAGTACATATGAATCCTCAAGCATGGTTACAAAGGTTGAATATCAGTTTTTAATTTCGAGAATTTCGAGTGGAGTTACTGACCTACGAAGATTGATCGGAGATTGAATGTATGATGAGAATCCAGCTACGAAACCTGAACGAAGAGCGGTGACGCTATCTCTCTCGCCGGAATCCGCGGAGCAAGACGAAAAGCGTGTAGTGAGATAGCGGCGGAAAGCGTGGAGGTCGGAGGGGAGACATGGCGGACCGTAGGGGTTGGTTAGTGTGCATCCAGCTTCCGCTAGAATCGCAGTCATCTTCTCCACCGCGTCGGGTTCAACGGCGGATTTCTTTTGCGGCTGGGGGAATTTAGGAGGCGGAGCAGCTGAGGAAGACGAAGGAGGCGGTGGCGGTGGAGGCTTTTTGCGAGAGAGAAACACCATTTTCCCGGTAACGATTCGCCGCTTGATTCTCCGATTGGCGAAGATATTTTGTGTTCGAAATTTTTGGTGACCCTGAAGAAGCAAGCGCCAAATTTTGCAACAAAGTAGAGCCAATGTATCATTCACACGACACGCGATTTCTCGACGCAAATTAAAAACGGCATAGTGTGTAATTAATACGTATAGAGTTTTGAACTATTTGTCGTTTAGCTTAATTAGACTACATAAAAATGATTGGGAACTTGATATGCTAATCTAATTCATTAACTAATTGCAATAGGGGCGTTGAATAAAAATATTGAGTCACTACATAAAAATGATTGGGAACTTGATATGCTAATCTAATTCATCAAAATAAAAAAAAAAATATATATAATACAATAAAAAAAAACATAAAGCCCAATAAAAAAAACTTATAACTTAATTAGTACAATAGACTCAACTCACAATTAATAAAACTCTTAAATCTCACAGAAAATTTAAGTCATTTTAACCATGTAACATTCTCAATTTTCCTCATTTGTGTTTAATTAGATTTGTTTATAATCCGTGATGCACATTTGAATCATGTAAATCAGATCTAGTATTTACATTGTTGGAAATAATATAATGGGTTTATAGTGATTTAAACCCCCAACTATTTTTAAATCGGATGGAAAACTTTCAACTAAAATTTTATGTTTTTAAACTTTCAATTATTAAACCGTTAATGATGTTAACCCTCTGTTAACAAAATCGTTTTATCTGAACGGAGACCCGTTAAATTGAAACGCGGCGTTTCACGAAATGCTTAAAATCAACGTATATCTTAGTGATTTAAACCCTCAACTATTTTTAAATCAGATGAAAACTCCCCAACTAAAATTTTATGTTTTTAAACTCTCAACTATTGAATCTTTAATACCTTTAACCCTCCGTAAATAAAATCGTTTTTCTGAATGGAAACCCGTCAAACTGGAATGCAACATTTCATTTAATCACGGAAACAACACAAGATGCTTAACCCCCTTTTATCCGGGCATGAACAATCACGATTATCCCCAAATCAAAAAAAAAATTTCTTCCTTTTCAAGAACCATAGAAAATGAAATAAGTTAAAAATCTCTGTTGTTTCTAATACTATTTGTTTCTTTCATGTGCATTTATTTATTCAAAAGAAAATTTGGAATGTTAAGTAACTTAAGTTATCAATCTCTTCACACTCAAAATTTTACCTAAATTTATCAAAGAGATGAACATGAGAGAAATAATTAGGATTAGAAACAACAGAGTTTTTCTTACTTATCTCACATTCGATGGTTTTTGAAAAGGATAAAATACCCTTTTTATTTGGGGATGAATGGTGAATGTCTCTTGCCTATTGATAAAGAGTGTTTAAGAATCTCATGTCGTTTATGTAATAAAATGAAACAATGCATTCCCTGTTTAAAAAATGTTTTTTACGTAAAGTTAAAGGCATTAAAAGATTAATAGTTGAGGGTTTAAAAACATAAAATTTTAATTTGGGGTCTTCCATCCGATTTAAAAATAGTTTAGGGTTTAAATCACTAAGATATTCGTAAGTATCGCATGTCGTTTTCAAGATAACGGGTCTCCGTTCAGATAAAACGATTTTGTTATTGGAGGGTTAACGGCATTAACGGTTTAATAGTTGAAGGTTTAAAAAGATAAAATTTTAGTTGAAGGTTTTCCATCCGATTTAAAAATAGTTGGAGGTTTAAATCACTATAAACCCTAATATAATCCATAAGTAATTTCTTTGGGATAGAGAAGTGCGTCGATTTTTGGCTTCCGACCTCTTCTCTCGTTTCTAGGCAAAACAATTTTGTCCTACATAAAGATAAAGGATAATCTTTCAAAAAATAAGGTAATTAGTTTAGATTTGAATGATTCTTCTTAAATCTAAAGAAAAGTGAAATATTCTGATATCTGGTTATTTTCAAGAAAAAATAAAATATTATATTATATAATGATATAGATGAATATATATTAAACTAAAAGATATGCACGATCTTCTCGTAAATATGAAGTTCATACCCTAAGAATGGAATCCTAATTCTTCCAACTAGAGAGGTCATTCATTCGATATAACTCTTCTACAAGAATACAACTGTCAAGGCAAGAAAGACAAACATAGAAGATCATCTTTATCAATATGCCAATAATAGGTTAATCTACATGATCACTACTAATCATCCCAATGTGTCCATTCATGATAGTATTCCATGAGTCTATATATTAGCTCATGCCACAACCATAAGTCTCGATCGTTCGATTCGCCTGTTCGGCGAATCGGACCGGTCCAACTCGCCAAACGAACAAGTTGGGCCATGCAGACTATTCAACTCGCCCATTCAGTGAGTTGCACCAAGCAGGATGGCCAACTCGCCCGATCGGCGAGTTGGAGCAAGAAAGATGGTCAACTCGCCCGTTCGGCGAGTTAGACCAAGAAAGGTGTTAACTAGCCCGTTTGGCGAGTTGGACCAAGCATGACGGTCAACTCGCCCGTTCGGCGAGTTGGACCAATCAAGGTGGTCAACTCGCCCGTTCGGCGAGTTGGACCAATCCAACTAGCCCCAAGGCTAGTTGGACCGAACATGGACTGAACATGAACCTGACCTTATGCCTCCCGGTTGAACCTCGACAGATCCACCCCTAGTTTTGCCTCGATCGGAGTTACCATTGGGATTTTATGACAAAACCGCGAAGACTCATTTTCCCGAATGAAGTTCATGGTATCATATAAACAGCAACGGTTAACTCAGAACCACAGTTTTCTAAACTATGCGAGAAGTGTGAACTTCGTATCTAAAGCGACGTTGTATCATTAAACGTTCTTTCAAAAAATCGTAAAAATGTTTAAGTCAAAATACGGCCCGAAGAGGCCTAGAATGCGGCTAAATACCCAATTGCAATTTCATACGAAATTGAGCCTAGCGATGTCATGACGGTGTATCTTTACTCTCAAAAGAAGATAAATGTCAAGTTTCCAAGATAATGATGAAGAATGAGATAAAAAGCACATTTCCGCGAAGCGATAAAGTCAAACTAGGGGCAAAAAGAAAAAAGAACCGACTCTGAAGGCATATATAAGAAGAGCTAAATCTAAAGGCGCAGGGGATCCAAAGATTTAGACCTAGAATAACTTTGCTAGCTTAGAAGAATGTAGAATATAGACGGCTGTATACTCGAAACTTTACTTAGATCTTTTCCGTCTCTGTTCTAAGATTCTCTTTCTTAGCTAAATTCTACTCGTTTTGTTCTTCGGAAAATCATGTAGCTCTGTTTCTATCAATTAATAAAACACTTTTGTGCAACTTTCTTTCGATATTTTGTTATTTATTTCTTCTTCGTTTTCGTGTGTTTACGCAGATAATCCGGGACCTCTGGGAAAGTCGGGTCCTCTTGACTTTTCCTTAATTTACGGAGGTTGGCAGTGTGGATTTTGGTATCTACAATATTTTGGTTCTCCGTGAGTTATGCACCTATAGAAGCGTTTGCTTAAACTCCTTTAGGACGTTTCGTGGGGTTCCCTTAGCTACCGTAGTTCGTAGTACCACCCGACTATCCCCCCGACAGAACTGTGATCAAGTAACAACCAAACCAACATGATTTCATTATATTGGGATTAAGGTGAGCCAAACATTATGTGCAATTAATTGTGTCACTTATAACTTACGTGCAGATCAAGGAGTAGAAATCTCGCAAGTAAACAATAATCTTCACCTATGAATAAAAATTATGGGCAATATTTTATTATACCCTATAATCTCTTCAACAAATTCTAAGAGCACCTCCATTAAAGGTTATGGGGGGAATTCACACGGAAATCAAGAAAATAAAATAATAAAATAACAAAAACCTATGAACTCCTCTCTCTTAAAGTTCTCTCGGGTGAACCCCTCTCTCCTAAGGTTCACCACGTGGCGGCCCGGGATTGGTTTAGAATTTTTTTTTTTTTCTAAAAAGAAAATCAAAAAATAATAATTTAATAATAAAAATTGATTCAATGAACCCCAAGGGGGTTCATTGATATGGATGCTCTAATATACTCCACTATAATAATAAATTTCTCTTTCATTTCATTTAAATTCGCAAATGGTCAAAGATAAACTTACCCTTAAGGAATTCGAGTATTTGCAATTTCAACCTCTAAGAGCATCTTTATCTAGGGTTTTTAAAGGGGCTCTTGCAGTGTTCGCGGATCTCACTGACATGTGAGACCCATAAAAAGTGCAATAACCATCTCATAAAATCACTAATTAAGAACTTGTTTTTGATGGTTTCTTGCACTGTTTGCAGACCCATTGATACGTGACGGACAGCGAGTGGTTTATTTTTAATTTTTTTATTTTCTTTTAGTTTTTAGGGGATAATGATACCTTATATATCCACCCACCCAAAAAATCCAGACCTAACCCGGTTATCCCCTCCAAACCTCGCGACTCTCTCTCTCACCCAGAGAAAAAAGAATAAGAACGCAGAGAAAAAAAAAGGAAGAAAGCGATTGGTGGCAAAACTTTTGACCAGATTCTTTGAGTTTTGCTCAGAGAAAAAAAAAGAATGGAGGAGAAGCAAGGGTTTGGATTCCGTCTGTACGATGAGGAAATCGTGGGTTACTATCTCCATCACAAAATCAAATGACGGCTCCTCTGAGCAAACCAAATCAGAGTGGGTGATGCACGAGCTTCACTACACCCTCTTGCCTGAAAACAAGGTTTTTTCTTCTTTAATGATCCTCAGTCCTCATGCATGTTGAATGAAACTTTTTGTTGGTCTATATTGTTCCTAGACTGTATCTCTCTGGTTTATGCTCTGATTCATATAATTACAATATGACTTCTGTGGATTGATTGTTTCGTGTCCATAGGTGATGTGTTAATTACCTCAGTAATGTTTTAAATCATATATTGTGATGTTTTGTTTCAGTATATATGATGTTGTTAAGGCCAACAAAACTAAGTTGAAGTTTGAAATCTCTGTCTGACTTAGCTTTGACACTGATAAAGCTTACTTGCTTTGTTACTGGGTGTTTTGTACAGAGGACCTATGGCCAATAATGCAAGCTCTGTGGTCAGTCATTCTCTTTGCTTGCCCTCTTAACTTTGTCTGCTTGAGCTTTCGTAGTGTTATTGGCATAATAAATTGTTAGAGTCTGGATATGATATTAGTATTGTATTTCTCTAGTTTCCTTGTTGATACTCTCTTTGAATCAAAATATATTCAAAGTTTTTCTTTTCTCCATGGATATGCCATGTTTGTGTATCATTTGCTAACTGTTGTAAGATTGAAACTGAAGTGAGATGTTTTACTTTTGCTTTCATTGAGATTAATAATAATATCGTGTCTCTAAACTTCAATATCATTTGCTTTTCACTTTCAGGTGGATGTCCAGTGGGGAAAGGAAATAAATGGTCATCCACGAAATGGTTCCACGTCCACGAGTTTAAGGTCTAAGATAAGAAAAATACTGAAGAAAAGTCGAAAGAGAAAAAAAGAATTGACAGAAGAGGGGAAAAACAAGATTTATTATTTTAAACTTGTCTAAATGTATGACCAATTTTTTTTTCTGTCTAAAACTTCAAATTTGGATGTTTGTTGTTTAGAACGTCTTGGTTTACTATTAGAATATTAGGTATTAATATGTATAAAAATAAATATTTTGTTAACTTAGTTATTCTAGGTATTATTTAGAAAACTAATTAAAAAAAACAATGTCATAATCTTAAAACATATTTAGCACATTAAAAAATTTCATTAATTTAAAACGTGTATGTTATATACTAAAAATTCATTAATTTAAAATGTGTATGTTAAACATGTAAAACATATTTAAACGTATAAAATGTATTTAGCACATCTTAAAATATATTAAACTAATATTATTTTTTACCTTTAGTAGTATTCAAGATACTAGTAATACTATCTTGTTCATAGTAATATCTTACAAATTTTAATAGTTATTAGTACTACCACGTAAAAAAATAAAATATATAATCAATGCATTCAGAAAGTTTCAGATTGTATATAACACTTTTGTAGAAATAAAATTATGAAAATAGATAATGACCAAAATAGAACTAAACAAGTTTTTGTCTCCAAAATAGCACTTAAAGAGAAAAATGACCAAAATAGATTTTATTAAATAGTGTATATATATATTTATATCTTTTGGCTTAACTAATCTAAACTTTGGGTTTATAGTGATGGTGTGAGGTTCTGGAGGTGAAATTTAAAATTAAAAAAAAATATAAAATTTTCAAAATAAAAAAAAATCTATTTTAATCAAATTCAACCTTTATTAGTTTGGTTTATATTCGGTTGTTTTGGTTTGTATTTGGTTCGGTTTTAGTTGGTTTGGTTTGTTTTTGATTTCATTTGGTTTTGTTTGTGTTTGTTCTATTCACGCAAGTTGATTTTTAGTTTTGTTCTTTTTCAATTACAAAAATTTAATTTACAAAAAAAAAATCATCATTTGACACTAAATCATCATTTTTTTATATTTAAATGTAAAGTCAAACATCACAATAAAAATATAGAAGAAGTAATCCATTAACACTATATTACTTTTTGAAGCCTAATATAAATATCATAGGTTATTTTTGGTTTTGATTTAATGTATGAGATTTATATTCTTTTATTTTAGTTTTTTGTTGTGTTTATTTTATTCATTTAAAAGTAAAAAAATATAAAATTATATTTATATTAATTTATCTAATTAAAAAGCACTTCAGTTTTCAGTTCAATTTAAACCAAACCGAACTATTTGAGTTGATAAAATCTTGAACCAAATTGTTCAGACATATATATTGATTTGGTTGTTGGTCGGTTTGGGTTTGCTTTTTTAGCCCATCCCTAGTAATTATGTAAAACAAAATTTTGTTTTTCATTATAGAAATTTTCACTTATCATGCATTTTTGATATACTTAATTTCTCCAAACCAAGTTATTATACACATGGTTATTAATGTGCAAGATATTCACATATTAATACGAATCTCATTGTTTCAAGCGAGTAGTGAATGTTAGTGAAATATGCAGAGTAATGAGTTAAACAATATATTAAAAGTAACTATGCAAATATTTTGTGATTACTTTATGGAAACTGTCGTGCTTTAAATAAAAAAACTTGCCCATTATTCCAAGTAAACCACTAAAGACTCATCTTGGCATTATTCCAAATAGATGGATACATATTTGTATGTAGTGGTCATATACTTGATTCCGTTACAATGATAATAAAACTATCAAAATATAAAACAAACACTAAATATAAAGATTGATTGAATTATCAATCCTATGTCTATAATAAAATACCTCGAACATATTAAAAGTGTGAATACAAACAATTACATTTAACCATTATATTACATGAAAACAACATGAAAAATAGATGAATACATGAAAATATGATAATAAACCCAATGGATTTAGAATGTTTGAATAGTGTGATGACTAAATGGATATAAGGTCCCTGGGTTTGGATAGTATGATTGATCAAATGGATATGAAGATGAGCTTGTTGCCATTTGTATTAAGATTCTAGAGGTGGATTCGTTGAAAGGTAAAAATGTGAAAATTATAAAGGTCACCATTATATGTTTTTAAATGATAATAATTTATTAATAGGCCAATATTTATATTACGAATATTTATTTACGTAACATATATAAATCATGATCAAACTTATATATATGAATGATACATATTATATATGACCAATAACATTATATTGTAAATAGTTTTGTAATATATGAATTTTTAATTTAAAATTATGTGAAAACCTTTTGTGTTGACACATGATATGTCGGCATCTCCTGACATCATATGTCGGCATCTCCTGAACAAAAAAGAACCATAGTTTGGATTGTCGTTGTTTTCTTCTATCGGTTGAGAGAGACAGAGTCACTGGTTCCATGTGATAAAGCACGAGCCGCGAAAAAAAAATATGCGGTGACTGTGAGGTTCGTCATGACTGTGGCCTTTTGGATCACATGATAATTTTCACTAGGGCATTGTTACCCCAAATGGAAGAGTACGTATATATACTTAACAAAAAAAAGAGTACGTATATATTATTGATCCTAGGGCATATTTTCTTCAATAACTTTACGGCGTCAATTCGAACAAATGGCATTTTCCACCCTATTCCATTTTTCAATGTACTTCATTTCTGACTCTAAACTCCAATTTGACATATAATCTTCTTCAACCCCACTATATATTATATTTATTATAGCATTTTAGAGTTAAATTTGTTATTTGTGAAATGGTCTTTTTAATTTTGAATTTTTTTATTTTATATTAAATAATATTTAAAATAACACAATTACATGAAAAATACGATATTCCACAAAAAAATATTTAATAATTTTACATAAAAGACGCATAAACTAATAAAAATCAAAATTAAACATAGAAAAATTTCAGTTCTATCACTTTTCAAATTTACCAATAATGAATGATTATTTTCGAAAATACCCTAAATTTATGATGAAAATAGACTAAAATAAATTTTCTAAATATTTATACAACATTTAGAAACTCAACTCATTCCTTTAACACTAAACCCTAAATAATAATCACTAAAGTGTATACCCAAATGTTAATATATTTTTGATTGGGGGTATTTTTGAAAAATAATACTTACCTTTTGGTATTATTAGCAATTTCTCACTAAACATAAATTATAAAACAAATATTATATAAATAAGTGATTTAATAATCTGGTAACAAAACAATACTTTGTTTTCTTCTTTATGCTATTTAATGCATGATTTTGTTTATGAATTAAGAAAATTGTATATAATGAAAAATTCACCAATTGAAGCTGGAAGAAAATCTCTACCCATAGATATTGAAACTGTAGACGATGAAATTTCTGATCTCAGAATTTTTTGTTCGATTTAGGAAAAAATCAACGATAGATAATTTCATTGTTCATTACGAAATACATTAGTTGATTATTTATGGGATAATATTTTAATGTTCATTACTAAAACAAAATATGCTATTTTATATATATTACGATTTACTGTATTTTTGATAAAAAATGTTTGATTTTAATAAAATATATTTTTATGGAAGTTTTCTAAACATAAAATAAAATAGTTGGGTTAGTTATTAAATATTTATAAGTTAAAGGTAATACTAACAACTATTAACTAAATAAGAAGAGAATCATTTGAAAATATTCTTTTTGAAGTAAAAATGGAGTGCTACATTTAAATAAAACTTAATTTCATTTGAAATTGCACTATTTTGGAGTAAAAAACATGAAGTAATATAGTGGAGATGCTCGAAGTAAAACGCAAAAAGGTATTAAACATGATCATCTACCAGAAAAACGTTTTTTGGGGGATCTTTAGTACAAGAAATCTTTATGCATGTCCTTCTACTTTTGTGTAAATCTTTGACCTATGCTGCATTGTGAAGATGTATGATCAAGACGGACCTGAAGTAATTCATGAATTGGCGACATAAACTACGGCACAAGACAAGGAGTCAATTTGAGTGTGAATAAAGATATGAGCATTAAAGGAAGATCTACTGAAGAAGTCAGTTGAAGGAAGTATTGACGAAGAAGCAGTCAATCTTATGTTATAAGGAAGATTGACTTACTCGCTGAAGAACCGAAAATGGAAAGTTTTCATTGGGTAGATATTTTAGGTTAGGGCTTTCTTCTAAAGTATAAAGAGGACACTTGCAGTGTTGTTGCCGGTGAACCTACAGAGAGAGCTTCTAAGCAAGATAGAGTTTTGTGTTCCGTATAAGGATAAAAAAATCATCTAGGGATTAGTAGCTTAAGTTGTTCTGAGACTGGTTTATGTTTGTGAACGGATTAGACTAGTTAACTAGTCAAGGTTTGTCTTGAGCTTGATTAAAGTATTGCTTTTAGAAAGAAATTGTGTTTGCTTTTAAAAGGATTAATCTAGTCGTAATTTTTGGAAAGTATAATCCATGTGTTATTGTGTGTTCTATTTTCTGTATCCGATAACTCTTACATTAACAATTGGTATCAGAATGGGTACTTGTGTTTTATCTTAAACATGTAAGGATCCTGAGGAACAAATGGAGAGTTATCAAGAACTGGTGTCAAACTCCAAAGTAATTTTGGATGTTGGGAACTATGGGTTCTGGAAAGCTAGGATGAAGGCTACGATCAAAGGTATCGACTCACTTGCAGGGAAGGTGGTTGAATCTGGTTGGAAGCAACCTGTTGCTAGAGGTGAGGGTGAAAAGGACATGGCCAAACCTGAGGAATTGTGGACTATTGAAGAAAACAAACTGGTTAAGTATAATGCAAGAGTACTCACTGCCATTCATTTAAGTGTAACAAGAAAACAGTTTGAATTAATTCAAGGATGTGAGTCAGCTAAGGAGGAATGCGATATTCTTCATAGGCACTTTGAAGAAACAAAGAAAATGTCGAGCTCAAGAAGAGATATGCTTGATACTCGTTTTGTAGATCTGAAAATGAATGAACATGGATCAATTTCTGATTTTAGCTCTAAGCTGAGCTCTCTGGCACAAAAATCTCACTCTTGGAAAGAAGTACAAAGAGAAGAAGCTTGTGAAGAAATTTCTAACATGTCTTCCAGCTAAGTTCATGGCTTACAAAGCCGCAATGGAGGTAGCCATTGACACTGATGACATAGGTTTTGATGAAGTAGTAGGAATGCTACAAGCTCATGAAATGGAACTCAACAGTGGAAAAATGTAAAAGGCATTGCACTTGCATCAGTTGAGAAAGGGGAAATCAGAGATATGATCCCGGTAAGTATGTTAGTCAGGAGATTTGATAGAGCTCTCCGAAAGGTAGAACAAGGGTAATTAAAAAAGAAGTTCAGTCCCAGATAGAAAACAGCAGAATCTGAGAAGACTACAGCTTATGTGAAGTGCTATGAGTGCAAAGGTTATGGGCACTTTAGAACCGAATTTCCCGCAATGAAGAGAAGAGAATTTCAATGTTTTAGTTGCAAGGGTTTTGGTCACACTCATTCTGAATGTGAGACTGATGGTAATAAGCATAAAGAGAGGTCTATGCTAGGGATCAATGAAAGTGACGAAAAACTGAACAACTTTGTAGCATTCTTGGGAATAGCCGACTTTGATCAGACTCTGAAAATGATGGTGAGTCTGAGAAAGAGCTTAATGAAAGCTACAAGAAGTTCGTGAAACCTTGGTATTGAAAATCTCTCACTAACAAAACAGAAGGCACACCTTGAATTTGAACTAGAAATAATACGGCAAGAACTTTAGAGGGAAGCCAAGCTTGCCAAAGTATGAGTGATTCTGATTAAAGAAAAACTGAATCTTGCCAAGAATTCTGAAGATCTCAGAGAGGAAGTGGTTGTTGAGAAGAAGATTTCTTCAGACCTCAGAGCAGATCTAGATCAACAATAAAAGAAGATCAAGATGCTTACTGGAACCAAACAATTTGACAAACTTCTGAATCTCGGTAAAACTGAAAAATCGTACATGGGGGTTAGGTACACTGGAAGACAAAGTGAAACCATAGGTGTAACGAGTTTTGTCTCAGGAGGATATGCACACCTTGAGTAGGCTAATACAAGAAGTTCATCAAGTCATATTACTGGCTGTTTCTTTTGTGGAAGGATTGGTCACTACAAGAGATTATGCCAAAAGTACCTTGAGAAGGTTAAATAAGTATGGAGATAACATAAATTCTGGAGAATCGGGAAAACCAATCAAGCTTAGATGAAGAAATCTGACTTGTACAGGAAAAACAAAACTAGTGCAAAAAATGGATTCCGATGTAGCATGGTGTTGGTCGCAGAAGGCTCATATCCAGATGGCCCTTGGTACTTTGACAGCAAATATTCAAGACAAGTGACTGGGAATGCTGAGTATCTGGAAAAATTAAAAGAGGTGAAGGTAGGAAAAGTTACATTCGGAAATGGAGGACATGGAGTCATCAAAGGAAAAGGTAGTACAAGTAACACTGGCCTGCCTAAGTTTGTGAATGTATACTTTGTCAAAGGATTGATAGCAAATTTGATTAGTGTGATAGTTTTGTGATGAAGGACTCACCGTTGTGTTCTCAGCTACAAAATTCTGTTCTATCAATGAGTATGGGATAACCATATTACATGGAGTTAGAGCTGGCAACAACTGCTACATGTGAGAAAAGAAGACCAAGTGTTTATAGCACGAGGAAACGTTGAATTATGGCATCAACGGCTAGGGCATATGAATCTTCTCAACATGGCAAACCTTGTGAATAAAGACATGATCCGAGGAGTACTAAACTCAAGATAGATGAAAATGGTGTGTGGTGCATGCAATCAAGAGAAACAAGTGAAAGTGCAGCCACAAGAAGGTGTCGGATGTTCAAACATTAGCACCACTTGATCTGGCTCACATAGACCTTATGAGACCTATGCAAACCGAAAGCATTGGAGGCAAGAAGTATGTGTTTGTACTAGTTGATGACTTCACTCGGTTTACATGAGTCAGATTCATCAGAGAAAAGACAGAAACAGCTGAAAGCTTCAAGATTTGGGCTCTTCAACTCATCAATGAAATAGGAGGAATCAAGAAGATTAGGAGTGATCATGGTGGAGAGTTCCAGAACAAAATGATGATTCAGTTTTGTGAGAAAAAGGGAATTGCTCATCAATTCTTTGCCCAAGGACACGACATGAGAATGTGTTTGTGGAAAGAAAAAATTGAACCCTATATGAGATGGGCAGAGCCATGATTCATGGCAACAAGATACCTTAAAGGTTTTGGGCTCAGGCCCTTAGTATATCATTACATTGTCAACCGGGTGTATGTGAGAAAATGGACAACGAAAACCCCTTATGAATGTGGACTTCAAAAAAACTAACCTTGGGTATTTTCATGTTTTTGGATGCAGGTGCTATGTACTGGAAAAACAAAGACTATCTTGGAAAGTTTGACTTAAGAAGCGATGAAGGGAATATTTATGGTTACTGCAATAACCAATACAACATACATGGTCTACAACGAGCAATCAACGACCATCATGGAGTTAGTCAACGTGGCTATTTTATGATCTTTCAGTGGTTACATGGGAACAACATGGCTCAGACGAAGTCACCGAAACGGTTGAAGTCAGAACAAACAAAGAAAGATCTGAAACAGTTGAGTCATAAGATGTAGAAACAAACCAAGCGATTCAGCAAGTTCATCGAAATCATTTGGTTGTACATATGATAGGTGGAGTTGACGAGGGATGTAAAATTCGTGGTAAGGTCATAAATTTCAGAGAGATGGTGCAGTTTTCCTGGTTTGTGTTGGTCATTGAACCAAATACATATATTGAAGCACTTCGTGATGTTTATTGGATAGTCTCGATGGAGGAAGAGCTTGAACAATTCACAAGAAATGACGTATGGGAACTAGTTACTCGTCCAGATGGAGTAAACATTGTGGGAACTAAGTGGATCTTCAAGAACAAAACTGATGAACATGGAGAGGTGATTCCGCAATAAGGCAAGACTTTGTCGCACATGGGTATTCCCAAATTGAAGGAGTGGACTTTGAGGAAACGTTTGCCCTGATTGCTAGATTGGAATCCATACGACTATTCATAGGAATGGCATGCATCTTTCGATCAATGTCGGAGTCTATGGTAGGTACCAAGACAAGCCCAAGGTGTCTCACTTAAACGCCAGTGAAGAAAATCATCAAGTATGTCATGGGAACAGAAAACTTGAGTATCTACTACTCAAGGAACTCAAACAAGAACTTTGTGGGTTATTGTGATGCAGACTAGGCAAGGTTGTGCAGACAACATGAAAATCACAAGTGGAAGATGTCTATTTCTTGGAAACAATAATCTCATATCATGGTTGAGAAAGAAGCAAAATTATGTATCACTCTCTATGGCAGAAGCAGAATACATCGCAATGGGTACTGTTGCACATAACTTGTTTGGATGAAACAGATGTCTGATTATAGAATGCGCTCTGGACCCTTTCTGGCAGAAGTTCTATTGACATCCATTTCAACAATCATGGACAAAGCACACTAACATCAGGCATCACTTCATCAGAGAATTGGTTGAAGTTGTTATTGATTTACAGTTGGCTGATATATTTACTAAATCTCTTGTTTTTAATAGATTCATCACACTAAAGAAATACCATTGCAGTATGTAACATTGATTGTTGAGTCAAGTTATGCATAGATTGACGCACGTACAGGTTCCATGATGTACATATGATTCAGATTATGTTTGGAACTTGAGAACGTTGTGGAAAAGAGTTGCTTGGTGTGCCGTCAATTTTGTTGAGATACAGGCTTCGCATGAGTAAATGTGAAAAATCATAAAAGAGCCATGATATTGAAAAAAGATGCTAAGAAAAACAAAAAAAAAGAAGAAAGAAAAAAATACAAAAAAAAGGAGGGCACACACTCATGTCGGATAAAGGTTGAAAACCCTCAGCGATTGATGAAGGCACAACAATGTGAAAGATAACCATAAAAGACAATACGATTGCCACCAGATCGTACAATCTATAAGAGTTATATGTGCAGCTTGAATTAAGTGCTGAGTTAGACCATGTGTTACGCTCTTCAGAGGTACAAAAGGGTAATAAACACTGACTTAATGTATATGATTAAAGCCCAATTGTGAGTCTTAACCCATGTGTGATTACTATCTTTAGAGTCTTATGATACACTTACAATTTAAGAATATGCGTGTTCTGTTGATGGTCTTGGATGAGAGAATCAAAGTTTCAGGTGTAAAAAATAAAAAGTGTAAATGACAGGGACCAAACATGCAATTTCAGAAGCAGTTGGTTGAATTTCCCTCCGTAGTGGAAGTAGTGGCTCACGACAACTTAGTGGCTCCACTCTCAATCTCTCGAAAATCTAAAGCTTAGATTAACCATGGCTAAAAATCAGGAAGCATGAATATAGCTGAATCCTCGGCTGATCAATCGATGCATGCAGCCTCTGACCAGAATCGACCCAAACTTGTTGACGGAAAGCCCGTCGAAACTTCACCCGAGAACACATCTCCAGCCTCCACAGTTCTGCCTGAGGTCACTGAAGAACTTGACTCGTTCACACCGCCACGAGAAAGCTCAATCTGATGAGAGTGACGAACGTCAAGGTATTCTCGAGGTGGAGATGAGTTACCTCAAGTTGTGCTATGATATAGTCTTATTACCAGCTTAGACCATGTATAGGCTTTATGTAAGGTCTATTATTGTTTTCTAGACTATTTTAGGGTCTTTACATGTTAAGGTACGTTCTGGAAATATATTGAGATACTTAGAGCTTTTGGAACATTTAGTGGAGAAGAATTCGTAGCTGATCAGTTAGAGAGTTGAAGTACAAGACAGTCGTTGATCGATGACAACGACCTTGTCATCAACCGATGTTACAAGTCTAAGTTCGATCGATGTTGCACACTTGCCATCGACCGACAGCAAATCACAGACAACCAATTTCAAGCACAAGTTAGAGATAGACAAAGATGCCATGGACGGAGTTTTGATCTAGATTTTAAGGTTTATATTTTATGCTTTATGTAATACACAGAGCAATATAAGAGTTTAGTTTTCTATTATAGTTTGAGAGGAGAAGATTCATAAATCCTTAGGGAGATTTGTATTGGAAACACCAATATTTTATCTATGCATTATATTCATATTATTGTTCTTGTTTTGATTATGTTTGAGTAGTTATCTAGTAGATTTAGGGTTGAATGATAGCAATTATGATTAGCCAAAGTAGGATTGCTATGGTTAGGTAATATCCATCAGTTGAGTTGTTCTTAATGCTTGTACTCTAGAGTAGCTAACTAGGATCTCGAAAGTAGGACTTGGACGACTACGAGAGTAGTCTCTATTGCACAGAATAGACTACATTGAACTAGGTTGTTAGGCGCATGGTCTAATTAGATTAAAGTGAACATATCAAATCTCGTTCACACTTCTTGCAGATTTCACCATCGATCGACATCAGACCTTTAGCCATCGATCGATGGTCTTTTCCCTATAATACATTAAGCTTAAACTCTAGGTCTAGCGTACGTTCATTTGCATCTAGTAGTTCAATAACATATTCCATACTTACATTATATCATATTTTCATATTTCATCTATCCTCCTGATAAGGAATATTTCCCTAAAGTGATTGTTTGCTACAATATATTTACCTCAGCTTAGTCTTTAGAAATAAAAAAATTATTGTGTGTCATTGCTCTCTGTGGATCGATCCCTAAGTACTACACTTGATCTCTCTTGGAGAAATAGGATGTATATTTCGCAGTGTGAAAATTAGGGTTAGATTTGATAGTTAATTGTATCTAGATAATCATACCTGCCTAAAAAAATAAACACACTCATGTCAAATTTGGCGTGCCGATTGCGCCGAGAGCATTGTATCGCACTTAGATTTATTTCTAGGATTTATAGTCTTAGGTTTGTTTTTACTTTTATTTTAAGTTACTAAACTTTTATTTTTCTTGTTTTTCAAGTACATGCAAAAGTGAGTACCAGGAGCATAAAGGATGCATTACTACTATTCTCAGATTACGAGAAACCGAACGTATGAATCCGCTAAGAAGAAGAGAATCACTCAGATCGGACGGAAAGCACTACCAGCGTATCGACTCTAGCACTTCTTTACGGAATACGCATCGACTACATCAGACACTCTGAGCCAATCAACCGACATCGATCACACCTCATCGATCGACAACAACTTACCCGCATCGATCGACAGTAGCAGACGATTCATAGCGAAAGCCTTCAACAAACAACATGACTTTGGATCTATACTACTACCAAATCCTCCTCTAGAATCTCAAGAAGCAGATAAAAGCAATGGTTGACAGAGTTTTAGAGGGACAACAAAGATGACATGATTTTATGGAAAATAGATTGTTTGTACAAATCAACCTCAATACCAAGTTCGAAAACCTCAACACCATGTGAAGAAGTTGGAGAATCAAGTGATGCAGAGAAGTGAGACCATTATGAGGAACGAGGAGCTCGATTAAGGAGAAAATGGAGGTTGGACAGAGAACACGTCAATGCATTGATTGATGATGATTTTGGCAGGAGGTTAGAGAGACAAAAACTCCAAGAAGGAGATTTTTGTGTGGAAAGTTCTATGTCATTCGCACGACTTCCCATTGTGATCGATCGACACCGAGCGCAAGTGACCATCGATCGACATCGAATCATGTAATGTCAGTAGGCTCGTATGAATCGAATAACGTGATCGAGATCAAATTCAGAGCACGACGCGACAACGCATAGAGGTATCGCATGCGACAGTGCGACCTTATAGAGCATCGACGACAGATGAGAAAACAGTTCGACTACCAAACATCAACTGCAACGTTTGAATGTGCGTCGACCGTGACATCACCATAATTTAGATGGATACACCAAAATCAGAATGGTGTCAGAGACAGAATACACACACGTCTGAAGCTATGGATCTGGATATAGAAGATGGGGACACTCTAGAGACAGCAAAGGATCCCAAGCATCAACGCAGAGTAAGCAATGAGAAGAGATGGATAGCTTTGCTAAAGAGTTTTCAAAAATTCTCTAGATATTTCTTTTGATGAGCTTATTATATTCGCAGTTGTGGTATGTTTTTTAGAGAAACATGGGAGACAGATGATGATAAGAGAATCATGTTCAATCATCTCGAGAAGAAGATGAAGCAAAGAACTTATCTGAGGAAGAGAAGTGATCCTAGAAATTTCGTGGTTCCATGCTTCATCAAGGGCAACGAATATCTCAATGCCTTTGTGATACTGGATCATGTATGGCATTATGCTAAAGTCTATGGCAGAGGAGCTGAACCTGAAAATGGAACCCTCATGATTCTTCACATTCGTAGACTGCTCAAAAGTGAACTCAGGAGGGATGGTAAAATATGTTCTAGTGCAGATTAACAACACCCTAGTTCAGTAGACTCCATGTGATAGACATCAGGATAGATTGGAACTCTTCACTACTACTTGGGAGAACATTCATGACCACTGTGTGAGCTATCTGCGATATAATTTAAACAAGTTGTATCTATCTCAAATTGATCAAATATTTTTTATTTGAACCTGCTAAGAATAAGACAAGCTACTCTGATTGAATTGTTGTAATGATGCAGAGCTTGTGACCACATGCTTCTACGATATGAGTCAATGAGGAGTCGGAAGATGGAACATCGATCCATACTAACCAGACTATCGATCAACGAGCTTGCAGTTCAATAATCAATCGACACCCACTTCCGTGTTATCGATCGACACTCACCCTTTAGAACTGAATCAACACCTACGATGCAGATCTCGATACAACCCAACCTACCTGAGTACAGCAAGATTACAGAGAAGAAGAGCATAATTGACTGTCGTGTGATTGCTATAGAAGAGGCTGGTGTTTTTTCATCTTTCACATCGATTGGAAATCGACGTCGATCGATGGTAACCAATCACTATCGATTGATAGTGGTATTAACTCATAGTCTGAACTAGATTCAGCAGGCAGAATCGAGAGGGAATATGGTTATCTACAACCAGATGAGTTCGATATTATGAGAGATCCAGATGGTCACGCAAGAGCTATGGATGTGCTGAATTCGGCATGTCAGCGAGGAAGAATGTGGCAGAGTGTACTTGTGATGGCTCACTGGAGCTGGACCCAGCGTAGTGTACATAGCACGATAGTTTGATTATCGGGCATCAGTGATTAGAGCGTTGAGTTACGACCATATACATCAATACGCACACGGCCATACATCAGCAGTGAGACGAAGGATAGTCGGTGAAGCTTAGAGAGAACACGATGCAGATACAAAGAGGAAGAGCTTATAGAGTCTCGCGGCCTAGCACTCGGCAGAAGCTGTCTGGGTAATGAACACAAATGTGGATAATCGAGTTAACAATGACACATCTACACTAGCATAACAAACGATAATCAGACGCACACGCAGAACAAACTTAGAGGCAAAAGAGATACAATGTGGCTATCTATTGACTGATGAGTTTGGATTTTCAGAGACATAGAAGGACGTGGACAGGTCTTCATGGAAGATTCTACATGTACCTAAGGAGGAATAGCAGATGTCCTTGTAGCGATGCAGCATATGGATCACGAAATTATATTTGGACAATTAGCAGTCAGCGCATCGACTCGATGCACAAGTACCGATCATAATAAGCGTCGATCGCATTGAGTACACTTTGTAGGAGTAGTAGAGCGTAGCTAATACATAATAATCTATACACCTTCAATGTCGTAGATCGCTCGACGATAGCCAGACACGGATAAATCGACACACCTTTCAAGTAATAATCGACCACAGTTTGTACTATCTGATCCTATGCTTCAGGAAGTCACGATCGATGATTGCTAAACTATTGATCGACAGCCGGTTGTGTAGAGCATCGGAATGAGAACTTATGACGCTCGATGGCAAAAGAATTTGCATTGGAGAAGACAGATGAATAGTGACAATCTACAAGAGATGAGAATTGTAATGCACGGCTATAGACGGAAGATTCGTGAATGTGCAAGAAGCGACATCAGAGAAGTTTTAGAGAGAGCTATCTAAAATGTTTGGAAGTTGAGAAAGCAGAAGCGTAGCATATGTTTACAGAACATTGCGCAAGATCGCTATGATCAATAGCAGAATAAAGACGGTAAGCAGATGGAGTGAGATTGATGAGATGTGTGCTTGAGATCTACAAATCTAAGAGTGTCACGTGGATGATTTTCTACAGAGGCTTGATGGTGTGACTACTGTGATCACTATGAATACAAGTGCCTGCAACGGCTTTGACTACACACATGGTGAGTTGAGCAAGATTTTGGATAGTTGTTCGAAGACATCATGCGATTGAAGCAGACAGCGTGACATTGATCAATGGCAAATCAGCCATCGATCGATACTGAGTTCGATAGACAGAAGTCCGCAGCGAAACATTAATGGAAGACATGTTAATGAGATTGTTTTTTTCTTAGAGTCTGATGAAGGAAGATATTTCTCAGAATTGGAAGATATATCAGAGACACAGCTGCAAGACTTAGAATGCTACAGCGCAGTATTGAGAATCTCTAAAGGAGAATGCATTCAATGGTTGTTGCTAAGGAGATCATAACGATGAGAAAGCAGAGGGATGAGGCAATAAGAAGCTTCATTGGTAATGGTTTCAGAAGAGCAAAGAAGATGTGGACACTTGTTTTCTAAGTGTTGATCCACTCTACTCTAGTCAAAAATTTCAAAACGTCAGCTTAAGACTATAACAAGCGCTGAGTGGGAGGCAACCCACTGATAGTAAGTTTTTATTTAGTTTTTTGCTTATAATACTATTTATTTCGAGTTTTACTTTATTTTTGCAGACTGTTTGAGTCACAATTGATCGACACGCACAAAGGCAAACTCCAGTCAACATTGATGCGACATCGATCGACGCAACTCGCCTATCATCGATCGAAACACTCTCTTAGAGAGAGAGGTATAGTTTTATATACTTACAGTATTTACTTATGATTTGATTTTTCTGAACCGATCTGGGACGGATTAACTGGGGACAGTGTAATTTAATCTGGGGAGGTCTGAGGGGAGGTTCGCTAATGCTATTTATTTGTTTTCTATAATTATATATGTGTTTTTCAAAAATAAAGTATTGAGTCAAGAAGGGAACTATGATCAAGATTTATTATTGACTAAATTGTGATATAAGCACCATTCTTAGAAGGTATTTTAAAAATTTTACTATAGATACCAAAGTGGATCATCATGCCACTATATCACACTTCCTTATAAAGTTTGAAGGAACCGAAGTTGATTTTCAATACTAATCCTGACATTAATTGCTTGCTTTGGGGTTTGGTATACACTGGATCGAATTCCTTCTGTAAGTCTGGAAGGTAAAAGTTTGAGTGCTTATGGTTCCATCTCTCTCCCCTTAAGATAAAAAAAGGAGTCAATAGGATTTGGTGGCTACAACCATTAAATCTCGATTCATATGATTCTAGAAAAGAGAATATGGTCAAAAAAAAGTGAATCTGATCTGGTGGCAGAACTTTTAGGGCTTGATTCATGGAGTCTGTCCAAATATCTTAGTCAATTAAAAAAAATAAAATGATACCCTCAAAAGAAGGGATACATTGACTGAGAGAAGTGAGAAGAGAGAGATGAAAGAGAACAAAGAAGACTACATGTTTGCTCAGATACTTGCAGGGGTAAGATTCCATATCTCATTTGATCGATACTCCTAGGGCAAAGCCTGCACTTTTATTTTATGCAAAGAAATGAAATCAGTAGAGGGGTGAGTAAGACTAGTATTCGCTAAGTTGTTGGTAGAATGAATTTGGTTGTTATGCTAGGATAAGATACATAAAGTGTCTATGTGATTGACTTAATAAGATGTGGTTGCAACAAAGCAGAGTGACACTTAATACTTAATTATGCGAGTCTTCGCTTTTCAAAACCTCTTTCACAGGCTTGTTTGCTTGAGGACAAGCAAAATGTTAAGTCTAAGAGAGTTGATATAGCCTATTTATTACCAGTTTTAGACCATGTTATAGGCTTTATTTAGGGTCTATTATGTGTTTCTAGACTATGTTTTAGGGTCCTTTACAGGTCAAGGTATGTTTTGGAGATATATGGAGATACTTGGAGCTTTTGGAACATTTAGAGGAGAAGAATCTGTAGTTGATCAGTCAGAGAGTCGAAGTACAAGACAATCATCAATCGACGACACGACCTTGTCATCGACCGATGTTACAAGATCAAGGTCAATTGATGTTGCACACTTGCCATCGATCGACAACCAAATCACAGACAGCCGATTTCAAGCCTAAGTTAGAGACAAATGACAAAGATGCCATGAACGAATTTTGACCTAGATTTTAGGGTTTTTTATTCTTTAGTAGTACACAGAGCAGGGAGAGAAAGTTTAGTTTTCTATTATATCAAATCTCATTCACAGTTCCTTCTGATTTCACCATCGTTCGACATCAGGCCTTAGCCGTCGATCGATGGTCTTTCTTTTGCTCGCATACGAGAGTTGGAGTTAAAAGGGTCATAAGAATTAATATTTAAGTTCTAGAATATTTACATTTCCGTGCTTCATATTCCCTATAATCCATTAAGCTTGAAACCCTAAGTCTAGCGTACTTACATTCGCATCTAGTTAGTTTAATAGCATACTTCCATACTTACATTATTATCATATTTCCAAATTTCAATCTACACCTCCTGATAAGAATATTTTATTAAACTGATTGTTTGCTACTAATATATATTTACATAGCTTAGTCTTTAGAAATAAGAAATCTATTGTGTTCCATTGCTCTTGTGGATTCGATCCCTAAGTACTACACTTGATCTCTCTTGGCAAGAGTATTATTTTGTGTGTTAAGATTAGGGTTAAATTGATAGTTAATTGTTTACAATATTCATAGCCTGTTAGAAAAATAAACACACCATGTCATGCTCACAGTAGCTGCGACATCAACTGACCTAGCCGCCACCTACCCCACACTCTCTGGTTCATCAATTGCCAACCTTGGATCCATCACCTCTCGGGTCTGGAAATAACTTGACTCTGTCCCTAAGCAGATTCCACAAGAACAAGATGAGAAGGAAGGAGATCAGAGCAAAGCTGAAACTAAGTCAGAGTAGGCTGAGGTTGATCCGACTCAAGAAAAAGAGGTACTATCTCTTGGTTCCTCAACAGAAAGTTCGGAATAAAAGAGTAATGCAGAGGTTGGGTCTAATCCCACCCAAGCGCTCCAAGACAGGTACATCAAGTACTCTAACTCAGTTGCACTTTCTATAACCAGAAGATGCTGCCAAGTCTCTGTTCCTCTCCAAGGAAATATATGTCTCCAGTCGGGTCAGATCAAAGAATGTGGCTGACAGAAGTGCTGCCTTTGGTCTTGAAGCAACAAAAAAGAGGTATGAACAATTTCTATCTCGGAGTATCATTGGTGAAATAATTGTTGACATAGATGAGGCCTGATCACTGGGGATATGTAGAGATAATCAAGAAAGGGTCTACGGAATCTACAGTCTCGTCTCTTGCTAGTTATGTGGAACAGGTTGTGGCTGAGTTCTATGCAGGTCTTCCCGCCACAAATGTGAAGATGATGAGGAGTCTATCGATGTTTTTGTGAGAGTTCATTTGTACCAATTCTCTCCCTCAGTCATCAATGAGTTTTCTTGGTCTTCCTTCGCTTACTGAAGAGGAGAAATTAGAAGAGGAAACAATGGATGGTGTCACAGTTACTGAACTAGCCGAGTTTCTGACTGAAGGAACCAAGAAAGTGTGGGCGAATCTGACCACGATGATCTGTCACCTCGATATGGATCTCTCATGATCATTGCGGCTCACAACTGGATCTCATCTACGCTCAAGACTCACGTCTCTGTGTACATGGATAAATTGATCTACAAGATGGAAATGGAACCAAGGTTGACATAGGTAGCTTGGTGTTCAAATAGATCATTGAATCTTGGAGTGATTCAAAGGAATGATTCTCGCTGGCTAATCTTTTCCTCGCTTGATTATGGGAGTTCTTTAGAAGCAGCATTCCTTGCAGCCTAGAACCGGTGAAAAACCAGCTCGTCCTGTTCCGTATAAGAAAGAAAAACGTAGAGAAAACTACAAGTTGCTCAAGTCTAAGGCAAAGGGAAAGGCCAAAGAAGCAACATGAGGAAGAACATCATCTCGCTCAACTCGTCTGCCACCCACTTGTTCCATTCACTCCACCAGCAACTAGCTCAAGCACAAAAACTGGTCCTCGTCGTATGCTTGTCTATGAACTCGGGACTGTCTTTGTACCCTAAGGTCTGCTCACTCAGGATGATCTGCAAGAGGCGCTTCAGGATACGGCACGAGCTCTTCAAGCACTAATTGATATTGTTCAGGACCTCATGCGCTCGGTTGCAGGTTAGTACCTTGTGTTTTCTATTGAGTCCTTTAATTACACTTGATTTTTTTTAATCTGTGTGCTCAAAAGCAAGGGAAGAAGATGATTGAGATGAATCAGGTCTAAGTTTTTGGGGGAGCAAACCTATTTTTTACCCTGTTTTTGTTGTACTCTTGTGTTTGCAATTGTACCACTTGCTACAATTTTACTTATCCTATGGTTTAGACAATCTCGGTTTATGGAGGAGTGTTTATGTGTGTTTTCTTTTTCATAAAGATGTATTAAATACTTGAACCTAATGATTAGGATTATCTAAGTATGTTTTTGGTTACACTAAGTGTGAAAGCTTATATATTGGAATAGATTTGTGCGCGTGCGATTTGTTTGTACTCATCTCAAGTACTTGTGAGACGCACAAATTAAAAAGGAGGAGACTGAAGATGTATGATCAAGATGGACCTGAAGTAGTTCATGAACTGAGACATGAACTACAACACGAGACAAGGAGTAAATTTGAGTGTGAATCAAGATATGAGCATTAAAGGAAGATTTACTGAAGAATTCAGTTGAAGGAAGTATTGACGAATAAGCAATCAATCTTAGGGGATAAGGAAAAATGACTTATTGACTGAAGAACCGGAAATGGAAAGTTTCCATGGGGAAGATATTTTAGGTTTAAGGCTTTCCTATAAAGTATAAAGAGGGACATACAGAGATAGATTTTAAGCAAAAGAGAGTTTTATACGTCCGTATAAGGAGAAATAAAGCATCTAGGGATTAGTAGCTTAAGTTGTTTTGAGACTGGTTCAGATCTGTGTGTAACTTGTGTAATGGATTTTCATGCCATGCATTCAGATTAGAAGCCAATGGAATCTTCTCAACTCTTTTAATACCTTGTTTTTTTTTTTCGCCAAGTCATTCTTATCTGTATAAAATTTCAACCCCATCGTTATTTTCCAGATTAACTTTTAAATGATAGTAATCAACCGATCACAATTGACATTAAAAAATACAATGTTTTCTTTGTCCAAAAGAAAAAAAATACAATGTTTTCTTAACGAAATGATCGACTGGAGAGTAACCCACGGTAAAAAAGTCACGGGTCTCATGTAGCCTACACCTCTTCCAAAATATCAATCGAGACAGTAAGACAAGAAAAAGCATACGTCACTCTTTTTTTTTTTTACCATACGTCACTCTTCTTTGCAAACGCTATATAAACCTAGATTGGCACAAGGTTTCATCCAACACAACACACACACACATCTACAAATTAACCATGAAGCATCTTTGGCTCATATTAGCTTTTCTATTAGCTGTGGCGACTTGCAAAGCTAATGAAGAAATCACTTGCGAAGAGAACCTGCCATTCAAATGTGGCCAACCTGATCGTCTCAACAGTAGCAGTTTCGAGAAAGACTTTGTCTTCGGTGTTTCATCTTCTGCTTACCAGGCATGTAACAAATAAAACATTAATATCGTGTTACCATACGTCACATTTTACGTACAATCCAACATTGCATATTTTTTTTTTTTCATTTCAGGTTGAAGGTTGCCTAGGTCGTGGACTTAACGTTTGGGATGGCTTCACTCACCGATACCCAAGTTTGTTGTTTGCATGGTTATATATATATATATGATGTCGGTTATACACTTATAGTAATGTATTTGTTTACTATCAGATAAAGCAGGACCAGATCATGGAAATGGAGACACTACTGCTTCCTCATATTCATTCTGGCTGGTAAAAAAATCCTCAATATATATATATGTGTGCTAACTAATGGTATTCACTGAATTATCTATCAACTACGTGTGAATTAACATGCAATTGTAACTATAAACTGCAGAAAGATATAGATGCGTTGGACGAACTCAACGCTACTGGCTACAGATTCTCCATTGCGTGGTCAAGAATCATTCCAAGTATGTACACATTATTGACCCATGTATATATATATATGTGTGTGATGTTGGAAAGAATAAATATGCGATACATATGAGCAGGAGGAAAGAGGAGTAGGGGAGTAAACAAAGAAGGTATAAACTACTACCACAGACTCATAAATGGCCTCATCGAAAAGGGTATAACTCCTTTCGTTACGCTCTTTCACTGGGACCTTCCTCAAGTACTACAAGATGATTATGAAGGTTTCTTGGACCCCCAGATCATGTATGCATGCTGCTTATTAAGAAAGACGAAAGCACATATAAAATTAAGTTTTGTTATTGGGTTAATGAAATGATTCTGTAATATTCGCAGAGACGATTTCAGAGATTACGCGGATCTATGTTTCCAAGAATTTTGGTGATAAAGTAAAGCACTGGATCACGATCAACCAATTCTACTCAGTGCCTACGAGAGGGTATGGAACAGGAACAGATGCACCTGGTCGATGTTCTCCAATGGTTGATCCTACATGTTACGCCGGAAATTCTTCAACTGAACCCTATATCGTTGCACACAACCAGCTTCTCGCTCATGCCACGGTGGTCGATCTTTACAGGAAAAATATAAGGTGAGTTCTCCATTTTTGTAAAATGTGTAATCTAAAATATCTGATTCTGATTTAATCATATATATATATATATATATCACAGCATCAAGGAGGTGAGATTGGACCTGTGATGATAGCTAGATGGTTTCTTCCATATAATGACACTGATCCAGACTCCATAGCTGCAACTGAGAGGGCGAAAGAATTCTTCATGGGATGGTATATGTTTGTAAAATGAAATGATATTCTTAAAATTGATATTTGTTGTATATATATGAACTGACCAAAAATATGTATGTACACAAGGTTCATGGGACCGCTAACAAATGGAACGTACCCTCAAACCATGATAGACATTGTGGGTGAACGGCTTCCATCGTTCACTCCAGACGAATCCAAACTCGTAAAGGGTTCATATGATTTTCTTGGTATCAACTATTATATCACTCAGTATGCCCAACCAAGCCCTAATCATGTTCATTGGGCTAATCACACTGCCATGATGGACGCAGGCGCAAGGCTCACATGTAATAACTATCTATCTCTTTTTACTTACAATAATTATTAACCATCGATTATTTCATACTTTTGCTTACAGATATCAATGCAAGTAATCATGTCATCGGTCCAGTGGTATATATGCATGACCCACTCCTATTCTTCATTTATTTATTTTTTTTAACCGAAAAAAAATGCATTCTTATTAGTATTTGCTTATTTTTCTTAGTTCTCCGAAAATGTCTATTACTACCCAAAAGGCATTTATTACGTAATGGACTACTTCAAGACCAAGTACTATAACCCGATAATCTATGTCACCGAGAATGGTGAGTTCTCTAAATTCATCTTTAAATGTTAAATGTAACTTGAAATTGGTTCAAGAAATTTACAAAAAAATTGTTGTGGAACTGTTCATATTGTGTCGGTTTAATTAGGAATGAGTACCCCCGGTAATGAAACCCGTTTGGAGTCTACGTTCGATTACAAGCGGATTGAATATCTCTGCAGCCATCTGTGTTTTCTCAGTAAAGTCATCAAGTGAGTTGATGCTTTCTCAGATCCTTCCAGTGTATGTTCGTATGACCTCTAATGTTTCATTGTTGCTGCTTTTTAGGGAGAAGGATGTCAACGTGAAAGGATACTTTGCATGGTCACTTGGGGATAATTATGAATTCGGCCTAGGTTTCACCGTCAGATTTGGACTCACTTACATTGATTGGAATGATGTCACCGATAGGGATCTCAAACTTTCTGGAAAATGGTATCAGAAGTTCATAACCCCTCCCAAGAAAGATTTCCTCACCTTGGAGAATACTAACAAATTCGAAGATGCATAAAAGACCCATCAAGATCATCTTCATGTTTCCCCTATATAAAAATTCTCAATAAAGCTCTTTGCAGACTGTAATGAATATTCTCAATAAAGAAGATGATCGTTACCAATAAGTACTTTATTTTCTACATTATGTCAAGGGACGGAGAAAAGAAACCAACAAAACTTAATTCAAGTCTTAAACTAAAACCAAATTGAAATTTGTTTCACACCAGCTATTTGTATTAACTAAAAGATACTTTAATGGCCGGTAAGGTAATAACTAAAGAGACTTCGTTACAGAATAAGACATATCTCCTATAGTTTATTCTATTTTTCCTTCTAATTCTCAGATAGAGCAATTCTATAATAGAATTATGTTTTTACTAACTCTATACTCTAAAATAGAATAATTTTATATTTGAGTTAGATTTTTACTAACTCTATAATAGAGTTAGGCTTTACTCTAATGATACTCTATTAGTAAAAAATAAAGTAATGAACAAAAAATAAATAACTTATTCTATATATAGAGTAAATGTTATGAATATTATGTGATGTCCATTAAGGAAAGTCTTAGATTTACTTGATTATCAAGTTTACTTGTTCCAAAGTTCTACTTGGTTCACAAGCTATTGTAATCCTATATAAAGAATCTATTTTTCATGGAATAACACACACCAATTCCTCTCTTCTCTTCTCTACCTACAACACGTTATCAGCACGAAACCCTAGCCACCGAGCAATCCAAAAATCCTAACCACTTTCGCAAAACCCTAATTGGCGTTGTCTACATTCTTTGACGTTTCTAACATTGCTTTGTTCCAAATCAAACATATGAGATAAGTATCTTTATGCTTTACAATTGATTGGCTCATGATTATTGGTTTATCGCTTTGATGCTTTGATTAGGATGCTATCCAATTATTAAAATATATATATATATATATCATGTCATCATCTCTTTGAAATAAATATATAAGTGCTTCATGATTTATTGTTTGATTTGGTATTCATCGGTTTAGTATATTAGTTAAATGCTAGACAATAATATTGATCTTGCATGCATAAATTATTTTATTTAATAGTTTGGTTCGGTAAATTCTCTCAAACTGAAAGCACTTTACAACTTGTGTTGTGTATTTGTTTGTCTATTATTATTGAATGATGCTAATATAACATTGTATTATATTGGAATTTTAAGTTTAAGGTTTAACTTTAAAAGATCCATAAGTTTTGGAGAACAACTCAAAGAAATGTATGAACACCTGAATGTGATTACCTAAAGCTCATTATGTATTTGCATCTAAAGATTACAAGACCTAGAGTCTGTGAATAAAGCTCAACTATGTTGAATGCTAAATTTTAAAAGTAAAATATTCATGAAGAGAATATCAATGATGCAAAGATATTCAAGAATACATATTTTTACATAAATAATGTTGTCCAAGCAGACACATGCTTGAGAAATGAGCTTAAAGAAGTTTATAATTATATCTTATCTCTTTGGGAAAAAGAAAAAAATGAGCTATTGTTGTAAGATGATAAATCACGTCTAGTTGATTAGATTTATTCTTTCGAAAAGAATATGACATTTTATACCGAGAAAGAAAAACCACACAAATAGGAATGGTCAAGAAAATGAAAGTAAAAGTGATTGTAGACGTGAATGTGGATATATATGGTTATGATTAAGTTCAATACCAAAATTTTCTTTTTAGAACTCATATTCTCACTTGAAATTGAGAAAATAAAGATGGTAATAAAGTGAAGATATTCACTCATCTAAAGATGAAAGAAAATTATTTTGATTACCTTACAAGGTAATAAAATTTATAAAGTGTTCAGGAGATGATGTATATTAATACTCCAGAAGAGTACATAAATATTAATGTATCTTCATAAGTCTCAAAAGTAAGAAGTATCTAAGAAAGAATAAATGACCCTAATAGGGTATATTATTGATTCTAAAATGAGATTTAATTCGAGATTGATAAACCTGTAGTGTTCTCGTCTCGAGGGGAAGAGTTACAGAATCTCACATTTTATAATAAGTGAAACATCTAGAAGATTATGTTTACACTAAACTGAGATTGGTGAATCTTTCTTGAAGTAAGTCCATGAAATTTTGAGACAAATAATTTTGAGACAGTAAGGAAACGAAATGTTAAATTCATTTCAATCACAAGTATTCTTAAGGCTTTAAAAGTAATTTAGAGAGTATATACATCTTTTTATATATTGTACTACACAAAGATTAGTGTAATGAAGATAAATATATAGTAAACCAGAAGCTTACAAAATACGTGGCATGAACCATTTAGACCACTTTTGTTCAGTAATGATGTGAAAAGATATTTTAAGATTTATGTGGAATAGTCATTGAAGAACCAGAAGACTCATTGAAATGATTTGACATATGTTGTTTGCTTACAATATAAAAGAGTAATACGGTTTTCACCAACCAAAAGAAGTTATTGGCATAAATAAGGAGATGTTGGTGGACTGATCACCTACCATGCATCTTTATAATACTGGTGAATTCACTTCTTAAAGTTTTTGACGACTATGGAAAATTCACTGGGATAAGTGCTAAAGATTTTGAGCAACACTAGTTTTCATCAAGAAATAAGAAATCATTAATTCTCCCCCACATTGGTATTGGGTCATAAACCAACTATTTCATCTAAGAATGTTGGATGTGCGATATACATCTCAGTTGCTCCACCACAGAGCTTTAATTAAGATGAGTTTTCAAATGAGGTTGGAAATATATGTTGGATATGAATCTCCACTGATACTTAAGAATGTAGAGCTATCTCTGAAGAATATAAGTAAGGCTCGATATGAATGCTAAAAGTGAAATAGTATTTCCAACATATGGGGGAGAAAATAAACAACTGAAAAAGTAAATAAGTTGATATGAGTTATCATTGATCCTCGGACTAAAGAGAATGTCAAAAATTTCCAAAAGATAATTCAGTTAGATCTTAGTAAAATATTTGCCAGACATATTTACTGACCCATATAAATAGAGTGATCAAGTCACAATACCAGCTGTAAATGCTCCAATAAGAACTGATGTTCTAGAATAATAAGATCAAACTGCTAGTCACACCTGAAGTGTGGTAGACATGTTGGTTCCAAAGATAAAAATACTCGTAAATGAAAAGGAGCATAAATAAATAATGGACAAGAGGAAATATAGTCTTCAAATGATCTCCTGAAGAGATGTTAAACATGACTGAAAGAAATTAAGGTACCTGAGACAATGAAGAGATCTCAATAAGTTTTGTCATGTACGAAATATAATGGAACCGATAAGAAAATCGACATCGATGATATCTATGCATGCAAAGTAGTAGTTAATATGATGAATAAGAAAGATGATCATGAAACAAAGTCTATTGAAAAGTGTACACAAAGAAATGATTGGCCAAATCAGAAAGAAATAATAGACAAAGATATAAATTCTCGTGAAAGAGAAAAGTATTTGGATCAGTTGTCCATACACCAAAAGGTATAAAACAAATGGGATAGGAATGAGTTGTTGCACCAAACAAAAAATCAATATGCAATTGATTATGAAAAGATATAGTCTCATGTGGTAGATGCAACTATTTTCAAGTTCCTTATTAATCTGGCAATAAAGGAAGAACTTGATTTATATGACCCACTAGAAAATGATAATCTTTGAAAGATAAAATCCTTGAAGGATTGAGGAATATCAAAATCATGTTCCCGGGAACTCTAGCTATTCGATAATATGTTTTATGAGATATATGAAATATTAGAGGTTAATAAATACATCCTTCTTATTTATCTAGAGATTATACATCAATACAATTATTGATTTGAATATTATCAAAACTCCTAAAGAGTTATAGAAAATCATATTTTGGAAGAACTCTTGACAATACCATATTGTCTTTAAAAAATTTTATATTAAGATGTTCATATATGTTTGGTCTTGAAGTACCATATTTAAAGTTTTATTTGAGCAAAGTTACTAATCTTTATGAGACTGAAAGATATGATTTTATATGACAATAAAGAAAGTCATAGAGTTATGTTTTTACTAACTCTATACTCTAAAATATAATAATTTTATATTTGAGTTAGATTTTTACTAACTCTATACACTACAAGAAAACAACAGAATTCTGACGGATATTTCGAGGGAAAATGAGTTCCTCGGAAATATTTTGACAAAATTCTGAGGACATACCGAGGAAACGCAAAACCTTGTTTCCTCGGTATTTCCTCGGAATATACCGATGGAATTCCGAGGAAAACGTAGTTCGTCGGTATATTCTTATGGAATACCGAGGAAACTAGGTTCCTCGGAAAAAAAACGACGAACATCCGAGGAAATTTTATAGCCGTTAGAGAGCCGTTGGAGAGCCGTTGGGGAATTTTAAAAATTCCAAGGAAATTCCGAGGAAGTAGCCGTTGGCGTCGGAATTTCCTCTCGGTCTGTCGGCAGGATTTCATCTATAAATACAGCCACCCCTCTTCCTCTTCATTCACTCCATTTCTTCATCCTCCCTCTTACTATCTTTACACACGAATTTGATTGAAAAAAAAAACATGTCTTCTTCAAATTATTTTCGTTCTTGGATCGATCAACCTCATTTGGATCCGAACACGAGATTGCTTACGGAAGAATACCAACGTGGTATCAGAAGTTACATTGATTACTTTGCATGGATACTTTGCATGGTCACTTGGGGATAATTATGAATTCGGCCTAGGTTTTACCGTCAGATTTGGACTCACTTACATTGATTGGAATGATGTCACCGATAGGGATCTCAAACTTTCTGGAAAATGGTATCAGAAGTTCATAACCCCTTCCATCAAGAACCCTCCCAAGAAAGATTTCCTCACCTTCGAGAATACTAACAAGTTCGAAGATGCATGAAAGACCCATCAAGATCATCTTCATGTTTCCCCTTCCTTAAGATATATAAAAATTCTCAATAAAGATCTTTGCAGACTGTAATGAATATATTCTCAATAAAGAAGATGATCGTTATCAATAAGTACTTTATTTTCTACTATGTCAAGGAATGTAGAAAAGAAACCAGCCCAACTTAATTAAAACCAAATTGAAATTTGTCTCACACAAATTATTTGTATTAATTAAAAGATACTTTAATGGCAGGTAAGGTATAACTAAAGAGACTTCGTTATAGAATAAGATATATCTCCTATAGTTTATTTTATTTTTCATTATAATTCTCAGATAGAGCAATTCTATAATAGAATTATGTTTTTACTAACTCTACACTCTAAAATATAATAATTTTTATTTGAGTTAGATTTTTACTAACTTTATAATAGAGTTAGGTTTTACTGAAATGATACTCTATTCTATAGTAAAAAAATAGAGTAATGAACAAAAAATAAATGACTTATTCTATATATAGAGTAAACACATTTTAACTTTATTGTAGAGTGAAAAATAGAATAACATTGTAGTTTTTTTAACTTTATTTGAAAATGAATATTAGAGTGATGTTGGAGATACTCTATTTCTAATCCTTGACGACGTGCAAATTGTTGCTGATCAAAAATTTTGATTCAGCTTTTTTTTTTTGAAACTTAAATTTTGATTCAGTTATACAGGAACGAGAGATAAATGACTCAAAAAAAATATTGGGATCAGTTTAAAAGAAATCCATATGTAGTAAACAAACGTTTGCAACATAGAACACAACTTTTTGTAATGCATGAAGTCGTTGCATAACTGTTGATGCGACGTGGGAATAAAGAGGAATATGAAATATATAAATTATGATAAGTTGATATAGTATAAGGATTACATGTATGTTTTTGTCAGTTTACAGCATATTAAGTGTTACACTTTAGTGAATGATATGTTTTACATATACTTTTAATTTTTACATGGATTATCCACTTTCTTACTCTAGAATTTAAATCTTCTAAGTAGTCTACATGAATTTTACTGATATTTTCTAATAGGTAATATTATGTTGGATTTATTGTGTTTATATATTATTTGTAGGTGGAAGCGAATTATAAATGGAAAATTTGCCATAATAAAACAACAATACAAAATCTTTGTTCTTTTAGTATAAAACATTTTTTGTCCTATTTCTTGCACAAGCACGATTTCTGTTTATCAAATTTAATGAAATAAATAGATTTATGAATCAGAAAATTATAAAAATACAAATAACTGATGAAATATCCATATACACAAACTATTTTTTCTTTTTGGGCTGTAAAACTTGTTAATTATTTTTTTTTAATTATGGTCAATGGAAAGAAAATGTCATCTTCTACTAAAAATGACATGGAAGAAATCGAGTTCCAGATTAAAAAAGTTTTTCTTCTTTCTCTAAAATTAATAATCTACTTTTAAATAGAATTCTATGTATGATGAATACGAAGTCAGCGCATTGAAACTTGGAAATATGGTAAATACATTTATTCTAAATTTAATTTTGAAAATATTTTAAAAGTAAATATTTTGTAAAATCGTTGAAACATATTTTAAAAGTAAATATTTTGTAAAAAGTTAAACACTTTCCTAAAAGGTGTTTCAATGATTTTTTTTTTCAAAAATAAAAATAAAAATAAATAAAAATCAATTTATTAAAGGAATTTAATTGTTTAACTTGTCTAATATTTATAGTAATTTAAATGTTATTTAAATTAAATTAATTTTTATTTCAAGTAATTAATTTTTTATTTAAAATCAAAATTTAATTGTTTTTACTTCTAAAATATTTAAAGTAATTATTAAGTAATTTAATTGCTATTTAAAGTAGTTTAACTATTATTTAAAGTAGTTTAATATTTAAAGTAATTTAATTTTTATTTCAAATTTAAATAATTATTAAATTAACTTAATTGTCAAATTTTTGGGGCTTTTCATTTTTTGTTTTCTGTTTTAACTTGTTTTTACTTAAATTTTTAATATTTAAAAATTATATTTCATGTGGGAACCGAAATTCGCACTATCTATTTCCGTTTAATTAGGAATGCAGGGTAAACTCTAGTTTCCTAGACTTCCCGAATATCTGCTAAACTACACGCCAATGAGTCAGAATATGAAGTAAACATTGAAAAAAACAAAGTAAGAATCGAAAAGGGAGCAAATAGATGTCTTATTCCGAATTTGCGTATGAGCGTTTACAACAGGATAGGAGTCTCGGCTATGAGAGCTGTCGGCGAGATCCTTAGTTCTAATAACCTAAGAATACAAAACCCTAGTTGAGTCACATCTCGGATAACAAAAACGGAAAGTTGTCTAAATGCTCTAAGTGCTAAGCTATGTTTGCTCTAAGTGGAGATTTTTGTGTCCCTTCTGCATTATCACTCTTGAAGTCCTTATATACTCCTCTAGAGGGGTTTTGATCTTTCCCCTTCTGCCCTTGGTCGAATTTATCGCTTCGCGGGAATATTCCTTTTTTCCTCGATCTTCATGATTATCTTCGGAAACTTAACATTTTCCTTCCTGCAAAATAAAAGATAAACCGTCACAAAGTTTGGGTTTGATTCAGATAAAATCGCGAGTGGTCCTTTAGCCGAGCTTTAGACCTTGTCGGGCCGTTTTCTGACTTAGGCGTTTCTACGATTTTACCGAAAGAGCATTGCTAAGACGACGTCATCCGAGAGTTAGGATCTTTTGTATAGGGTGTGTGACTCTAGGTGTTTAGTTAACCGTTATCGTCTCATACGATCGACCCAATCATTTCTCGAGAAAACGAGTTCTTTCGGTAAAGTTCCAATGTCAATCCCGATCGAGACGAAACAAAGATAAGTTTGATCAAGTAACGAAAGAGGGAGTTTAACGAGGACAAGGTGAAACTGGATTGATTTGATCCGACTTGCAGGAACGAGCGGGTCGAATTTCTCGTGCCATCTAACTCGCCCGTTCGGCGATTTGGCCTTGTCCAACTCTCTGTACGGGCAAGTTGGTTGGTCCGTTCGTCCAGCTCGCCCGTATGGCGAGTTGGACAGTCCAACTCGCCATACGGGCGAGTTGGTTGGTCCGTGCCGTCCAACCCGCCGTACGAGCGAGTTGGTTGGTCTGTGCCGTCCAACTCTCCTGTATGGCGAATTAGTCAGTCCAACTCGCCCTACGGGACGAGTTGGTTGGTCCGTGCCGTCGAACTCACCCGTACGGCGAGTTGGTCCGACCCATGTGGCTTGATTTGCCCATTTGACAAGCCGGAGGTCTTGCTCGGCCATCTTCTCCGTTCGGGAGTTGAATGATCGAGTCTTCTAGTTGTTCCATCATATTGACATTTGGGGATACGTTTACCCGAGGTCTTTGGACAAACTCTTCCTGATTGCTTATTTGCGCACACCGCTCCTTTGTGGTCAGTCAAGATTTGACCTTGATTTTTGCCGTTTCTCTTTTCCGAGTCAGTTTCAGCAAGATCGCATTTCCCAGTAGGTTTCCGATGTTGATTCCGTCGGAACCGATTTTGACCCCAACATTTCATTTGATCAATCAAGGGCTAATTTTGGGTTATGAAAAATATTATAGTCTAGAGAAACAAAAGGTTGGTTTTATATTAAAGGGACCTTGATTCTAAATTTTGTTCTGTTTTGGCAAATTTTCCATTATAAATTAGTTTAAATAATTACTTTATCATTGTAGATATTCATTTGATACCATATTATCTTTTATGTATATTATATTTCAATTTTGAGTAAAAAAATCTGGATACATCTCAGAAACAAAATATAGTAATATTCCTTTTAAAATTTAAACTGTTTGGAAGAACAAAGGTTTATTATAATACAAAAAGTTTTCTTTTTTTGCAAACAAGCAAATGTTCGTTAAGATATCAAATATGAAAGTTAATTATATATTATTAAAGTATTTAAAATTGTTTAACGTGGACCCTCTTTTTCACTAGCATAAATAAGAATATTGGTAAAAACTGGAAAATTATAAAAATATTACTAAATACAATTTGGATCAAAGATGAGTTTAGCACATTGTCATCCGTTTGTGATCTTCACCTTTTCTGAACAGTTAGCAATCAAACTTTTTTTTTATGATCATGCCATAAATTAAGTCATAAATATTAAAATATTTTTAAAATTATATTTTGTTCTATGTAATTGACTCGCCAAAAATAGAAATTAAGTATATTTTTGATACTTAGTCAACCTCCAACTCTTTATATCCAAATTGTGGGTAATCTCTCCTGAAATTTCGTATTTCAACTTTACATCCTTTCAGTGTTATTTTTGGTGATATACATAGAAGATACTTTAACTTTTCTATAAATTTTAATGTATGATGTAGGTATTCGTATAGTAAATTACCTTTCATCCATCAGATGAAAACAAATTTTGAACACATGTTCTCTAAAGATCTCCTAATAAGGATCATCCACGGACTAAGTTAAATATCCTAAAGTAGTTATCCATCCAACCAAATCTAAAAAATTCGATCAATATTAGGATAACAAAAATCCGTAAGGATAACGTTATGTATTCATTCTTTATTAACAAATGAGAATAAATAACTGATTGGATAAGTGTTGTTAACAATACTTTAAAGAACTATTCCGTATGGAACCCGTTCAAACATTGGATTTCAGTGAGTGAAAATCCAAAAAATACCTGACTACACTCGACTAAATAAATTTGGAATTGATATGGAGTGTTCCTTTTCAATCCAATGCATGGTTTAACTTCAAAACGTAAGAATATTCTTCATCTATCTTCATCGAAATAACCAAAGTAATGCTTATCCAGTAAATTATGAAGAAGTGTTACTTGATTTTATAAATTTAATTTTCAATCTAAAGTATAAAAATGTCCTATACAATAAAGAGATAAAGACCAAAATAGACGTAAAAATGTTTTGTCCCAAAAATAGCACCCGAAGAGAAAAATGACCAAAATAGACTTTATTAAAGATGTAAATATATATTTATACATTTGAGTTAACTAATCTAAACTTAGGGTATTAGAGTTATGGGTTGAGGGTTCTGGAGTTGAGGTTTAAAAATTAAAAAAAATTTAAAATATTAAAATTTTCAAAAAAAAAGTCTATTTTGGTTATTTTTCTCTCAAGGTCTATCTTTGTGACAAAAACTTTTAAAAGGGCTATTTGAGAGATTTTCCCTACAATAAAGCAACAAAAACAATTAACAAATATGACCCAAGAAAACTTGCATTTGGGTCACCAAAAATAAGATGCCTTTCTTTCCGATTATACTATACGAATTTGTTGTTTCCCATATTTGTAATATCTTTTCCCAAATTTTGATATTAGTTGATTCTTTATTAAAGTTGGAAATTATGGTTTTTTTTTGGTGTCATGAAGTTATTTAGACTCTATGTAATCTTCTGAGTTTTTCTGACTCTATGGTCTCGATGTTGAGAGGGGTAACCAAGAAACAAAAAAGGATTCGATCTTGGTGAGAGTTTTTGCAAGTTCGAGTTATTCAAGTTTGGAAAACCTAAGCATCCAAAGACTTTGAGGTGAACATAAGTGGGACGTTTTCGGAAGCAGAGTGAAAGGGATTTGATTTTGAATAGCTCAGGATGGGAGAATGTTTACAAGATGCACGACCACATGTAAAGTTTCTACCCAATACGAGGGGGGGGGGGGGGGGGGGGAGAGTTGCGCTTGAATTAGCAGGGATCAAACAGAGTTGTTAATGGTTTGAATCATGCGCTCAAATTTCCCATTCCGTTGAGAAGTATTGGGACAAGAATATCATTGATTATTGCCATTTTCAGAAAAGAAATTTCCGAACTGTTGGTTGCGATATTCCCCACCATTATTGGCATTGGAAAGCTTTGATACTCTTTTGGAATTGAGATTTTATGTAGGCAGTCAAGTGTAAGAACTTAGACAAACACCTCACTTTTACGTCTTAAGGGATAAACCCAGAGGAATTGACTATAATCATCAAGAAATAAGACGTAATATCTAATGCCATTGATACTTTGGATCGAGGAGGTCCATATATCAGAATGAATTATATCAAAAGAGGCAGAGATTATAGTATCTGAGGAATAAAAAAGGTGTTTTTATTTTTTTTCCAAGAACACAAGAATGATAAATAGATGAAATTTTTCCTTATTACAAAGTGATGAATTTGTTATGAAAATGGACTTAAGAGCAGCATTATTGGAGTGGCCGAAACTTTTTTGCCAGAGAGATGGAGAAGAAGCAAAAGAGCTATGGAAGTGGACTGTTTATTGAGAGAAGCCGGAAGGGAGTAAAGATCACCAGCACTCTCACATTGGAGTATTATCCTTCGAGTTTGAAGGTCCTTCATAGAGAAACCAAAAGGATCAAAATCAAAAGTACACCAATTATATGTTGTGAATTTACGAACATATATGAGATTTTTTGACAATTTTAGGTGTAACAAGAACATTTTGTAAGGACAAAGGACGGCTTTTTGTAGTGAGATTTGTGGAGCCAATAGCTGTGACATGAAGTTTTGAACAATCGCCAACAATGACCGAGTGTTTAGTGTTATGTTTAAGATAAGGTAGGAGGATACCTGCGTCGTTTAAGAGATGAGCTGTTGCTCCGGAGTCCATGTACCAGTCTCCTTCACTTTGATCAGGAAGCGTTTATGTGGAGTACGCTTGAGCAAATTGGTTGGGTGGAATCTCTACCAAGTGTGCATGAGACGGTTGGGATTGTTTTGGTGCAGGTCCTCAAAAGATCTGTTGCTGAGTAAATGGAGTCCAATTAGCAAACTGTTGTGCCAAGTGTTGTACTGTCCAGGCCACGCCGAGTGAGGAATCCACGTTGGGAAGTTTGGGGCGATAGTTGAAGTTTCCTCTGTTTCCTCTGTTCATGTTGTTTCTCTTCCCTCTATAATTATTGTTCGATTTCTGATGTTGAGGAAAAGTGTTGGGAATTTGATTATCAGCAATCATCAAGGAAGTGGAAGAGGAAGAGTGGTCATGGTGTATTTCAGTTTCATCTCCTTGGCTTCTTTAGTCATGATTCCTCCATCTGCAACATAGACTTTGCGTTATCAAAAGAAGGAAAGGGATCCTTATGTTTGATAACATTGATGATGTTATTGTATTTCTCATTTAAGCTATTGAGAAGATACATAACCAGAGTCCGTTCATTGACATAAGCATTGACAGTTAGTCCGAAAGAGATTTGATCTTCAGGAAATACTCTTGACTCGATTGATCTCCAATCTCTGTGGTACGTAGCTCATTGTCGAGTTGTATGGAACAAGCGTATTTGTTGTTGCGGAATTGGTGTTCGATGCATGTCCATACATCTCTAGCTGTACCACCTGTTTTGAATGATGAGCAAAAAAGTGGCTGAGCCAAGGTTCCGTAGATACATAGTTTAGCAAGTCCATCTCGTTTCAGCCGTGGAGTTTCGTTTTCGCCATCGGGAAGTAAAGTCCCATCGAGATGCCCGACGACGTTGAATGCAAGACAGTGAGTGAGAAATAATTCTCTCCAAGCATTGTAGTTATGATCGTTTAGATCAAGAGTGATTCGGTTGTGCGATTTTATATTGGTAACACCATACGCACATTCCACACCAGCAGCAGGAGAATCCGTCATTGAATATGAGGAAAGGAGAAGAAGAAAAAGAAAGAAAAAGAGAGATTGTGAAAAGAATAGGTTCAGGAGGATATGGTCTCTGATACCATGATAGTGGATGAATTCCCCTTATCGGGATACATTAATAGACAAGTCTTTAAATAGCGTGAGTAGTTACAAAGAATTAGGGATCCTATACAACCGCGACTATATTACGTAATATGAGAACAAAGTAGTAACAAAATATCCCTATATTCTTTTAGTGTAAAGGTCATAGACGATCAATCTTGGAAGGAAAAGGGTAGGCCATTTTTAAATTTAAAATCTCATATGAATGACCCGATTTTAAGTCGACAGAGCAGTGCTCACATGGTCAAATAAATGTTTTGATTGGTGGATTTTATTAAATGATGTAGACGCTCTCTCCTTTAAATATATAGAACTTTTAGTATTGTAAAATTTCATTATTTATTAATATTTTTAAATTGTGTTTGAATAAATATATTGATGATTCGAACAAATCTTAAACTGAAATTCATATATTCCATGTTACTAATAATTCTTTCATTGAGAATATATGTGATTTATACTAATCTTGGTGACTCTAACAGCTTTAATAAATTGTAATTCATAAATTATATATATTCACATCATAACAAAAACAGGAAGTAAAGTAAATTAACAAGGAGTTGCTCAAACAGAAAAAAAATCATTGAACAATGAAAAGAATCAAAGGTAATGAATCATTGACCTTTTAGAGCAGGTATAACAACTTACAGGCCCAAAAACTATAGTTTAAGTTGTTGCTGCTCAGGTATAATAGATCCCTTAGTTCTAGGATTTAAGAAGTCCTTTTACATGTCTTTGTAGTCAAAATCTATGTTAAATCCTTCTTTATCCTAACACTATATGTTTTGTCCTCTCATAATAGACTTTGTTCTTCGCCAAAAAAATCACACTCTGTGAATCGCACCATATAGAAATACACTTCTACTCAAATCCGAGCTCCTTCAATAACCCCTTGATCCAAATGCTCTCTTTCACAGCTTCAAACAATGAGATATAATCAACTTCAGTTGTTGATAGAGCCACCACAAGCTACAATTCGACCTCCAGCTAACAATGTTTCCTCCTACATTGAATACATATCCAGAAATTGATCTTTTTCTGTCCAAGTCAACTACATAATCAGAATCATAGAAAACTTTCAACTTAAAAACCCCTTTCCCTTTGTATACGTTAGACATACTCAGACGCCCCTTTGATGTATGTCAATAACGCACTTCACTATTTGCCAATGCAGTTCCGCAAGGTCTATTCATAAACCTACTAACCAAACTAACTCCATACGCTAAGTCAGGTCGCGATCCTACCATAGCGTACATGATGCTTCCTACAACACTTGAATATGAAACTGTTTTTGTGTCTAACTCCTCCGAATTCAGTTTCCACATAACACAACTTGAAATGTGCTCCAATAGGTGTATTCACCTTCTTTGATTCAGCCATGTTGAAGTTTCGGAGAACCTTCTGCAAATAGTCTGACTGAGACAACTTCAATATCCCTTTCTCTCTGTCTCAGAATATTTCCATACCAAGAATTCTTCTAGAGTTCCCTAAATCTTTCATCTCAAACTCAGAGTTTAGTAAGCCTTTAAATTTGAAATCTCATGAATCTCCTTGGTTGCAAATAACATATCATCCACGAACAGCTAGAAGGTACACATAATTGTTTTTTAGAAACCTCCTTCACGTAAAACACACTGATCTTGCTAACTTCTCACAACCTTGAACCAACATAACTTTTCAAACCATTTATTCCACTGTCTTGGAGATTGTTTCAATCCATAAAGGGATTTCTTGAGCAAACAAACTTTCTCAGCTCCACCTACTTCAAAACCTTCAGGCTGAGACATGTATATGTCTTCTTCCAAGTTTCATGAAAAAAATGCCGTTTTAACATCCATCTGTTCAACCTCTAAATCAGCATGAACAACTAACAAAACATGATTCAAATTGAGATATGTTTCACTACAGGTGAGAACACTTCTTGATAATCAATTCTTTCACGTTGAGCATACCTTTTTGCAACTAATCTCACCTTGTGCCTCTTTGGCTCAACTCCCGGAAATTCCTGGTTTCAATTTGAATAACCATTCACTCCCAATAACCTTTACTTCATCAGATTTATCAACTATTTACCACGTTTTGTTCTTGTCCAGAGACATCATCTCTTCACCAGCAGCGGACTTCCAGAGCTTCTTATCTTTGCAACTCATGGCCTCATAATAATCCCTAGGTTCCTTAACCTCTACTAACTCTTCAGCTGCTGCCAGGGCAAAAGCCACTTTAGATTCTTCTATGAATTTCAAGGTAGGAGGGAAATCCGTGTATCTTGCTGGTGGAACAATTGTCCTCCTCTGTCTATCCCTTGCCAGTTGGTAATTTTCAAACCACCACTCAAATTTTCAGTATCAACTTCACTGTCATTGGATGTTTGATCGTCAAAATTAGCTTGAACATGTTCAGGTTCTCCACCTGTTTCAGACCCTGTTGAGTTAGTTATTGCAGGCTCTCCTTCTTGACGTGGTATTTTCGTGACAACCTTAGCTTTTCCACTCTCTAAGTTATCCTTATCTTTCTTCAGTGGAATTTTTGGTCGTTCCCAACATGTCTTTATACATCACATGTTCTTTGAACAAAACATTACGGCTTATCACACCCTTTTTTGACGCCAAATAACCATATCTTGTAGCCCTTTCACACCCGGTGGGTATCCTATAAATAGTCCCTTCAACGACCTTGGCTTCAACTTTCCTTGATCAAAATGTACATAGACAATTGATCCAAACGTTCTTAGGTGTTTGTATCCAGGCTTATTCTTAAGAAAAAACTTCTTCAGGAATGTTGTTGTCAATCGCAGAAGATGTGCTCTATTGATCAGATAAGCAGCTGTAGCTGCAGCTTCTGTCTAGAAGGTTTCACTCAAACCAGATTGGTTTAACTTGCATCGACCTTCTCCATAATTGTTGATTCATACGCTCAGCAACACCGTTTTATTGTGGTGTATAGCTACACGTATGGTGCCTCTAAATTCCAATTTTCTTGCAGAATATATCGAACTCCAAAGTTACAAAACTCCAGACCATTGTGTGTCCTGAGACACTTTACCTCTGATTCACTTGATCTCTACCAGCGTCTTCCTTTCATAGAAACTGCGAAAGCTTCATCTTTAGTCTTCAAGAAGTATAGCCAAACCTTACAAGAGCAGTCATCAATGATTGAAAGGAAATATTGCTTCTTTGATAGGGAAGGATGCACGTTTGGAGACCCCAGAGGTCGGCGTGTACGTACCCAAGTACCTTGTCTGTGTCATGCTTTCCGATTGAGAAGCTTACACGCTTTTTCTTTCGCCATCACACAATTTTTTGCAAAATTCTCGAGTATCGATCTCCTTCTTCGTTAGTATATCTTTGCTAACCAAGATTCTAAGATTTTCTCACTTATGGGGCTCAATCTGTTGTGCCACAAACCTGGTATGTTGCTCTTTCGGTTATGTAACTTATGTATGGTGAACTTCACTTATCACAGTCTCACCCTCGAGGATATATAATCTATGTATCAGATTTCCTCTCAACCCCAACCTTCCATTCTTGTGAAACATGAGCTTACCATCTCTACCACTATGCTGGAACCCGAGTGAATCAAGTGTTCATGTTAATATCAAGTTTCTCTCAGATTTGGAACATATGTGACAGTTGTTCAACATAGAAATTTGACCCTCCACAAGTCATAAACTTTATTACAACCAATTCCACTTAGCCTCCACCGAATGATTATCTCCAAATAGATTCTGATTTCTGTTTATCACTGTAAAGGTATCAAACCAGTCTCTTCTAGACATCATATGGTAGGTACACCCTAAATCAATAACCCAATAATTCCTTGGATTCAGATCAGACACACTTAATGCGTCAGAATACTAAAGCTTCTCTGTGATAACACCTGCTTCAGCGTGTTGCCTCCCTTTCAAACTTCTTATTTAGAGTGAAACAATCCTTTCTAAGGTGTTCCTCCTTCTTACAGTGTCAACACACACCACTTTAGATCTCGACTTTGATCTACCACAATTGTTTTTATTCGAATAATTTCTGCATTCAGACCTTCCTATATCTTTCATGAATAAACCTTCACCAGCTTCTTTACTACTCCAGACCACTATCTTTCATCTCTCTTTATTTATCACGAGATGCGCAATCACAGCCTCTAGAGTTATGGTTCCTTTGCATACTTCAAGTCTCCTACATGCCTGGGTATTGAGATGGCAAAGAACATAAAAGTAATATGGCTTGCACCTCCCTATGTTACCAAGACTCCAACACTTTTTAAATCACCGATCAATATCAAAAATGCATACAGTAGCATCTTCTATTGATCAAATCAACCACAATAACCTTTCCCGTCGATGACCCAGAACCAGCTGTACAGACGTTTCAAATGTGTTTAGCACCTCCACAAGAGAGTGTCTTTGCAATGGAAAATGCTACATGCAATTCAACATGCAATTGGAAAGGTTGTTGGTATTTGTTTAGATTCATTCTAATCAATACTTACCCAAGCCGCATACTCATTCCAACTCAATACGCGCCCAACAACGCATTTTCATTTTTCCTTTAAAACACCATTCATAGACTTCAACAGTTGTTGGTTGTAATCTATGTTGTACTGTGCGTACCTGGAATTGACATCTTTTCCCATTTGGTCTAGTGAACACTCTCATCCAGATAATTGGACCGCCTGAGGTTACCTTCTCTCTGAAATCATTATTTTTTCTTCTAAACTCCTGTGCTCTGTGTAAATACCATCAATTTTCATGAACTTATGGCGAAACCACATCTTTCTTAACGTGACTACATGCGCTTTTCACATTATTAGACAAGTGATATATGCAATATCCATGGATCGCCAAATGGGTAGACCTCGTGTACTGTCTTGATGATGATTTGATTTATGATAAGTACAGAATGACAATCATATGGTATCAAGGTTTTCAATGTAGTCAAAAACCACCTCCAACTTTCATTTTTCTCACCATCTACTACAACAAAAGCGAGGGGATAATGATGATGATATGGATCCTGAGCAGTGGCAATAAGAAGTAGCTCCTTTATACACACACCATTCAGCGTGAGTTCCATCCATAATTATCACTTTCTGCATGGACTTAAAACCTTTAATGCAAGCTCCGAGCGCGCGAAGAACATATACTTAAAGTGGTTCTTCTCTTCCACTACTAAGCGGTAGTAACAAATTCAAGGTTCTACCTTTCTAACATGTAAGTAAAGATGGCAATCTAGAAAAACTCTCCGTTGCGTTACCAAGCCACATCAGTGACAGCTTTGTATTTTTCTCTCCAATCCATAGAATATGAAATCGTAACACCGAATTTGTGATGATACCAAATCGTATGAGATCATGAGTGTGAGCCGGAGTCTTGAGTTTTCTTGGATAATCAGCGTACACCACAGATGAAACGCAAGGCTTAGTGTCCCTCTTTTTCCCTTCTTGGTTTCACTTTCACTTATCCGAGCGCAAGTATGCATCTTCAGATAACGTCGATAAAATTCGAGTTGCTTAGCTTAATGGGCAGCTCGGTAAATACAATTGCAACCAAGCACCACAGAGATTGGTTAATACATCGAAAGAGCTGGCGGCTATCGAGCCTTCACTATATTCACCGCTCATAACAATTCGTATGCAGAGCTTTGTCCACTAATCCGCTGCACTTCTGCATGATTAGTTTTCAAATGTCTTGGTGGCAAAGTAATGTGTCGAATACCATCATCCACACAAAATGTACAACTATTGTTTCCGCTGCGCGTAACAACTGAGCCAGCTCCTCCACATATCATCCCTTTTCATCACCCAACTTCATTGCTCTCTCTTTCTCATCTCTATCTTCTTATAAGTTATCAGCGGATATCCCATTTTCAACTCCTATACGATCCGACCATATCATCATTAGCTCTACATCACTCTGAATTTCCTCATTCCTAGAAGACTTATCTCGCTCCCCTACATGTGTTTTGTGAGACATGACTGCTGTGAGCTCCACGTGCAAGAGGACTACGCCCCTGATTTTATGCCGATTTGCACATAATATCCTAACAACATCTTCATCATCCATAGATATTAGAGACGACTCTATCTGATCGGATTACCAGCAGAAACGTATACTCAGCTTGAATCATGGACTCGTGCATGGCAAGCAACGCTCGATTCGATGCCATATCTGCTGCTTATTTTTGATCAATCCAAGAAAGATAGAGAGTAAGATCACCTCCTCGCAGCCTTCTGGGTTTTCAACACTAACATCGAAATCATGTCTATTCTTTTCGTATTACATAGCTAACTTGCACGCTCCCTCTTCGTGAATAACTACCCTGCGTGATCAAATATATCACCACACGTCGTCCATTATCTATAGTTACCTGAGGAAGCATCAATAAAAAAACATCACCGCTTGATAGTGTACCAGTAACTACTAGACTATACATTGTAGCGAATAATGAAATTATGTACTATACTTACTTATCAAACGCGCGCAGTTGTAACCAACAATACCTATTGTATATATGCTATTTACTAGTTGTAGCCAATGTAACTAGTTGTACGTTCCGTATGAACAATCACAGTATACTAGTTTGTGCTAAGTAGTACCTATTGCTATAACGTTACTGATACTTTT
>CAJHQP010004269.1:0-57408 GCA_905132765.1 Moricandia arvensis | reverse complement strand
AGGTTGGACATAACCGTCTCACTTGTAAGTATGCAGATCATCTGATTGAAGGTCCAAAACGGAAAGGTGGAAGACCATGGAAGATATATGTGAGTATATAGTCAATATTCCATTTGAATATCTACATGCTAGCACTTATGTTTCTTATTTAATATAACAGGCCAATGGAGAAACAAATCCAAAATGACTAAAGAGAGAAAAGAAAACACAATCCCAATCTTCCATCAACACACATGTTGTTACTTCTTCATGTTCTGAGGCATCAACAAGACCATCCTCGTCTATTGCCAGCAACAAGACCACCTTCAACTGGTCTTGGCCGTGGGCATCCTCCAGAAAAAGCACAAGCACGTAGAGAGGTCATTCCTAGGGGCCATGGAGTCTACATAAGTCCATTTACAAATACAGTATTTGAAGCTTATGGAGAGAGTTCAAGAGTTATAAGCTTTTCTTCTGAGGAATGAATGTGTGATTTCTAGCTAAATTCTTTTGTCTTTTGTAGACAAACACGTAGAGATGCCTTTTTTGAATTTCACTCGTTGTCTTTTGTTTCAAAAATCTAATTATCATGCTTTGTAGTCAGATGTTCACTTTTAATGTTTGTTTTTTTGTTTAAACTTGCTTTATCTTTTCGGTTCTTCTTTTAATAAACAAAACAACAGAACAAACCCATATTATAACAAACCATATGAATAACGACACAAACACATAAGAGCAACAAAACTAACAAAACTTATGACCAACGACACAATTACACATTAGGACAACACCTTCTTATTTTAACCCATGAACACCCAAGATAAGATTAAAATTGTCGCAGCATCGTCTCCTGCTCTTTTATAGCCACAAGTACTTGTTTGAGCTTCATGTTTTCAGTCTTAAGTTCTTGTCGCAGAATCGTCTCCTTCTCTTTCATTGTCGCAAGTTGAAATTCTTCACAGAGTCACATCTATCATCTCCGACAGAGGAAGAAGATGATTCGTTATGCTTTTGCGAAAGATGATTTCCGAAATTAGAGTTTTCGGTTTGGGGAAATCACCACGCTAAATGACACCATTTTAGACAAAGTTTAGTTTATTAAACATGGTTTAGCACTAAATGATTAATTTAACGTTTTTTTCGCGGTGTCTACAGTGTCGTCAATCGTGTTAACAATTAGAAATAAATAGCATATGCATGTTTAGGAGGTGTATTGAAAAACCAAAAAAAAAATTAGAACGTGTATTGTTTCGGTCACTTTAAAACTTTGTGTATTAAATTGGAAATTATAACTAAAGTTCTGTATTAATATGAAATTTTCCCTTTAAAAAAAAACAAAAAAAGATACTTTTACTTTCATAAACTAATGAAAGTGCGAAATATCTTGTAATTGCTAGTATTACCTTAGCCAAAATAAGTGAGCCTAAATATATAATAGCCAAAAGTAAATACATAGATATCAAATACCAAAACATTGATTCAAAATAAACCAATCTATATAAGATTTAAAACATTGGTATAATTAAACTCTATTATATATTATAAAAGGTTGCAATCGATAGGTTTAAATTATCCAAAAATACAAAATATTTGTCTGATTAATTAAATGTAATATTAAATTGGTAATGTTGATATAACATAGTTAATACAGTTAGTATATTTCTAAATAAGACAAGAAGAGTTAAATTACACACTACATATTTGGTAACTTGAGTATATATTAATTTATTATAACATTAAACCGAGTGTTGACATAGTCATGATGTAATAAAGAAGTAATGATAGGTGGTACAAAGTAGTGGAAGCAGAAAATCGATTGAAACTGTAAACGTTATTTTGCCAATATGTCAGCTACATGGTTCTCCTCTCTTCTAAACCACTTGAATTCAATGTCTTCAAATTGTTACCTCCACCAACTAATTTCCTTAATTGAACTAAAAGCTCTAAAATACAGTTTATGATTGTTGAGAATATGCATAGCTTTTTGATAATCTCTTTCAATTATTACATTTCGGTAACTTCGACTCCTACAATTTTATATTGCCATCATGATAGCCTCTAATTCACTTCCCAATGCATAATTAACTCGTCTACCAGTAACTTCCAAAGATCCTTTATAAATCCCCATATAATCTTGTAGCACCCAACTTGCCTCACTTCACATGTTCTCATTCACGAAGATCCATCAACATTACACTTTATCTATCATTGGTCTTTTCCAATAATTTTTACCTCGTGAGTGATGTTGTCCCAGACATCTATTTGTATCATTCATCAAATCATGTGTTTTCACATTCAGTCATTCTTTAGCATCATGTCTTGATTGCTGAAGAAGCATCTGCCGTGGAAAAAGATCTATACATTTTTTCTTTTGCATAACCTCCAAAGAATCCAAATGGGTAGCTCTTGCATGTGTCTTATCTTGTTGAAGATCCAGATGACAAGCAAGCATAAATTTTCTCATCAAGTGGTTTAGTATGACTATTAATTACCATGTTTGAGACACTAAGAGCTATCCAAATAGTTTGTGCATAAATGCAAAATAAATAATTGTTTCTTTGTTTCTTCACTCCTACTATAGGTTTGGAAGCTTAGAGAGTTTTATCAACGTTGCAGGACAATATGTACAGACGTCTAACTAGGATATTAACATAAGATAATTACATTTAGAACCTTATTAACTTATACATTCTATACTCTCCCTCAAAATGGAGGTGCCTTGGCAACACCTATCTTGTAACAAGCATCTTGAAAAGGTGTCCGTGGCAGGGGCTTTGTTAAAGCGTCATCGAGCTGGTCCTTTGTTGGTACATGAGTAACACGTAGCTGTCCGGACTGAATCTTCTCCTTGATGAATGAAAATCTAAGGCGACATGTTTCATCCGAAAGTGGAAAACCGGATTTGCGCAAAGATAGGTTGCTCCAATATTATCACAATAAATGACTGGAACATGTGGTATCTGAATCCCAAGGTCTGATTAGAGAGAAGAGATCCATCATACTTCTGAGGCTGTGTTCGCAACTGATTTATACTCAGCCTCGGTCGAGGATCAGGAGATGCCTTTTTGTTTCTTCGAGGACCAAGATACCGGGTGGCCTCCTAAGTATATGATATACACATTTGCTGACACAAAGTCATTTGTGTCTCAGCCCAATCCGCGTCTGAGAAGGCATGAATAGAGACTGGATTTTGTCGCCTAAGGAGAATTCCATGTGTGGTCGTACAAGATATGTATCGTAGGATCTGTTTAGCTGCTGCCCATTGATCAACTGTTGGTCTATGCATAAATTGAGAGAGCCTGTTTACAGCATAGGAAATGTCTAGACAGGTTAAGGGAAGGTATTGTAAGCTGCGAACAACTGCTCGAAATGTAGAGGCATCTTTTAACAATTCACCAAGGCTGAGTTCGGAGTTGTTGGTAATGGAGTTGTGACTGGTTTCGAGTTGATCATATTTTTTTCTGGTTAGTAAATCCAGAATGTACTTTTTGCATTAGGTGGAGACCTTGTTTTGTACAAGTGACCTCGATGCCTAGGAAGTAGTGTAGGTCACCGAGGTCCTTAATCGAGAACCTATTTTACCTAATGAAGCGATAACAGTGTTGATGAGTTTGATGTTGCTTCCAGTTACGATGATATCGTCAACGTAGATCAGAAGATAAAAATATCAGTACCATTGCAGAGAACAAACAGAGATGTATCTGCCTTCGAGTTCTGAAATCCGGCTGATAGTAAGTATTGTTTGAATTCATGGTACCAGTCTTGTGGCGACTGTTTTAAACCGTAGATTTTTTTGTTCAAGTGACAAACATAATGTGGGCGATCTTTGACGACAAATCCCGGTGGTTGAGTCATATAGACTTCATCTGTTAACTTCGCTTGCAAGAAGTCATGGTTAACTTCTAGTTGTCGCAGCGACCAACCTTTGCTTTCTGCAACTCCATGAACAGTCCGTAATGTAGTGGTCTTGATAACATGACTGAACGTATTTGCAAGTTGGACTCCATAGCTTTGACTGTACCCACGTGCCACAAGTCGTGATTTCTTCCTGTTAAAATTACCATCTGGAAACAATTTATCAATAAATATCCATCGACATCCCACAACATTTTGATTTGGAGCTGGTGGAACTAAATCCCATCTCCGGTTTTAAATTTGAGCATTGAATTCTTCTGCACACGATTTCTGCCATCTCGCATCTTTAAGGGCTTGGGTTATAGTGGTAGGTGGTTGGTCGGGGTTGTTTTTGGTTTGGACCGTGAGTGAATACTTTTTGTTTGGTTTCCTGATATTATTTTGGGAACGGTTGTCATTTTCTGGGTTGGAGGTTGAGTGATTCTCGTCGATTCGGCTGTGTTTGAGGTAAGGAAGAAGACGATGGATTATTTGTGGCTGGGTTGGGCTGTGTTAGTTGGGCCTCAATTTGTGGTTGATTTTTGGGCTTCTGGTATTGTTGGAATGGGCCTGTTTGGGTTAGTAACAAATTAATAGGTGATTAGAGTTTTGAGGAATAGAACCTGAGTTTGGGTCAAGGTGTCCTCGTGTTTGTGAACTCATCTCCATTGTTTGTGTTGTTTTCGTCACCGGAGGCGTCGACAGGGGAAGGACTGAGCTCAGGGGCACCATGGGTTGAGGAGTCGACATAGACGGAGATTTAGAGGAAGAGGTGTGAGAGTAGGATTCCATGTGATTTCTGGTTCTGTGTTTTAGGGAATCACGGTTGAGATGGTGATTTTTGATACGAAAATCTTTTTTCATCAAATTGGACATGGCGAGAAACATAGACCCGATTTGCTACTATATCCAGACACAGTAAGCACTCTGGGAGAGAGAATACCAAAAGAACACATAAGCTTTTAATTTTATCTTCTAGCTTATGGGAGTTGTAAGGGCAAAGCCATGGGAAGCACATAGATCGAATATCTTGAGATTTTGATAGTTGGTTTCTCGTTGAAACAGATTCTGGTAAGGTGATTTCATCGAGAGAACCGGCGTTGCTAAGCGATTGATGAGATATATTGCGGTGGCAAAGGCATAAGGCCATAAAGTCTTCATAACAGAGGTGTGTGATAGTAATGTCATACCAGTTTCAACCACATGCATGTGCTTGCGTTCTGCGAGTCCGTTGTGTTCAGGTGTCGTCAAGTGACTGATTCCATGTTCAGCGAGGAAGGGTCGTAAGGCGATGAATTTTCCACCATTGTCAGAGTATAGTGTGGTGATCTGTGTCTGAAACTGTTTCTCTACCAAATCTTTGAAGGCAATGAAGGTATCGCAAACTTGAGACTTTCTTTTAGTGGAAATAACCAGGAATATCGGGTATAATGATCAATTAGGATGAGATAATATTTGTGGTTTTCATGGGACAAGATAAGAGAACTCTAGACATCATAGTATATGATTTGGAGGGGTCGATTTAAGTGGATGGTAGATTTAGAAAAATGGAGTTTGTGGCTCTTATTAATCAAATAATGAGTGCAAGACATAGGGTTTTCTGATGAAATAGAGACCGGTAACTGGAATTTAAAAACAATAGAATGCAAAATAGATGTATTTAGGTGACCCAATCGGGCATGCCAGGAAAAATGTGTATGTTTTTGGTGAAGAGGATGAAAAGAAAGCTCGAATAATGTTTTGATGAACATGCCATTCGTAAAGCTCGTCTTTAGTCTGTCTTTGGAGTAACGGGGCCCCCGTGCTGAGATCCTTCACCTGAAAATGTGTGGGGAAGAACTCGACAGACACTTGGTTAAAGTTACAAAGTCTGTAAACTGATATCAAGTTCTTATGTATATTTGGGACATATAAAACATTGATTAAAGAGAGAGGATGAGTATGAGAGGGAAAGGAGAGTGAACCCGTATGCGAGATGGGGAGGCTGGATCCATCTCCAATAAGAACCTCATCGGCTCCATGATATTGTTGGTGCAGAGACAAGCTGGCGAGGTCACTGGTAACGTGGTGGGTAGCCCCACTATCTAAGAGCCAACCATTTGCTGAGTATTGCGGACCAACTGCTACATTTGCTCTGGGCTGCCAGGGTGAGAAAGGACTGCGTTTCTTCATAATCTCGTTACTCTGACTCTGGTTTGTGTGTTGATACTGAGGGCATCTGCGAGCACTATGTCTATGTGTTCCACAAATCTGGCAGCAGTCAAGGTAAGGTCTCAGAGTGTAGCTCTCTTGTTTGTTGGACTGAGTTAGCGGCCAATTGTTGTTGCGATTGTTGTCCTGTGCGATGATCCTTTAAGAAGTGTTGTTGTTGTTACTGCGGTAGGAAACATTGTTTGCAGTGATATGCATTGTTGCAGTTGGTTTTTGGACTGGAGTTTAGCTTCATGGTTGAGGAGCCTCTCATGAATCTCGGTCAATGATGGTGGAGTATCCTTGTTTTCGATCTGATCTACAATGGGTTTGTAGTCATCTGGTAGTCCCTCTAAGACATATTCAATCTGATCCTCATGGTCAAGAGGCTTCCCCAATATTGCCAATTGATTGAATCTCGTGGTGAGTCCCTGGAAAAAGTCATCGATGGTTTTGTTTTCTTTCTTCCGTTCCTTGAATTGCTTTCTTACTTGTTTGACATGAGCTTTGCTTGGTTTTGTGTAGGTCATAGCAAGGGTCCGTTGCTGTAGTAGCACGAGAGAGCATTGGTTGGATGTTGGTAGAGATCGCTCCCAATAGAGCACTGTAGACGAGTTTGTCTTGTCGCTTCCAGTGAGTATACTCAGGCCAGACTTTATGATAGTAGCTTCAACAGAAAATGTATTTTTGGAGGGGGTTTAATTTTCGAGACCTTTTCTTTAAGCGCGTTGTACCATGGCATCACCATATCACTAGTTCCTAAATGAATACTTAATAAAAATCATAACTTGACAGTGTTCACAAGCTTCTCAATAAGAGGTGAGTTTTTCAGAAGATGCAGAGGTTGTTTATACCCGCCAGTGACAAGGGCGATGAAGAGGATGTCAACTATATTAGTGGTATTGGTTTTCAGAAGTATGGGAATCAGAGCGGAAACAAAGAACTCCTATGGCACTGGTTAGAGGGGTAATTACAGCCATAGTTCATAGCAGCAGAGATCTCACAACAACAACAACATCAACACCAGCAACAACAACAAGAACTATGGAGATTTTTCTTAGAACCCTCCACCAAAAGCTTAGGAAAGCAAGATAGAGAATATGTTAGATCAAGTTCTTGAAGGTCAGTGGATTTCAATGGGAAGATAGATGATGTGTACACCAATCTGAATGACAAGTTCGAAGCTCTCAACAACCATGTGAAGAAGTTGGAGACTCAAATGGTTCAAGTGGCATGAAGGAATGATTAAAGGAAAAGGAGAGATTAGGCAGAGACACCACGTGAATGCACTAATAGATGATGATTTCTGGCAAGTGGTAAAGGAGGAGAAACTCCAAGAAGGAGACTTTTAAGTCGAAAGTTTTATGTCCTTCGGCAGTTCTCAGTGGTGTCGATCGACACCCAAGACAGAATATCGATTAACACCAGAGACAGGACAACGATCGATAGCACATGCTGATCACCGATCGATACCCCATGCTGAGTCTGTAGAATATTGTGAAATTGCAAGCATCGATCGACATCCACACATGTTCGCCGACTGACAACCACCAGTTACTTACCAAGTGCAATTACCAAGTATTGATGTGAAGCGATTGAATGCTTCAAGACACTCATCTCAGACATCCCCAGCACCAACATGAGATACTAATCAACAACATGAAGATGCACCAGAGCCTATGATCATTGACCATGCTAGAAAGGGAAAGTTTCTAAAGGAAGACAAACAAGGTTTTTAAGCATCTAAAGAGAGAAGCTAATGAGAAAGAGCTGGATAGTTTCACCAAAGGATGATGAGGATCCCTATGAACATGCCGTTCGATGAAGCTTATTGGGCCCACCGGTTATGGATGTTTTTTAGAGAAAGCAGAGAGCCAAACGAGAATTTTGAGTGTATGTTCCATCTGATCAAAGAGAAGCTGAAGTAGAGGATTATACTGAAGAAGAAGAGTGATCATGGGAAGTTCGTGGTTCTTTGCATGATTGGAGGTAACAACTACCCTAATGCCCTCTGCGACACAAGTTCTTCAGTCAACATTATGCCCAAATCCATGTGTTTGAGCAACTGAATTTAAATATAGAGCTTCCAGCGATTCATTTACCTTTGTGGATTGTTCCAAGATAAATTAAGGAGGAATTGTCAGAAATATGTTATGGTTTGGAATTCGCTCTTCGATCTAGCAAAAGAAAGTAAGATAAAATATCCATAAAGTTAGAATATATCAAATACAAACTGTAAACAAAAAAAAAACTGATCAAGAAGATAAATTGAAAAGATAAAAAAGAGAAATGGTGAATGTCGAAGCTTGTCAATGGTATTGAATACAATGACAAACATTTTTTTCCCTTGCATAAATTTACATTATTCTTAATCATATATATATATATATATATATAGTAAAATCCAAAACAACAATAGTTTATTAATATCTTTATTTTATAATATATATTATCTTTATTGAGATATTTCACATGATTATATTCTAATGTCATAAAGTTTCTTAAGCCACTTAAATAATTGGGTTCGTGCAATGAGCCATGCATTTTGCATGCGTATCATGGCATCTGCATGTAAGATGTGATGATGACATTGTCGTAATAGTCTTCTAATAAACAATGCGTTTGTTTGATATTTAATAGTTGTATTTCATAGCGATGTACAATAGGGACTATATATATAAAAATACGTAAGAGCGACCTTATTACTCTAGTATCTAAAATGAGTTCTAAATGAAATAAAATTAATATATTAGTAAAAAATAAATAATTAATTTAATTTAAATCTTTAAAATAGAATAAATCATCTGTACATTAAAATTTTAATTTAAAGTCTTACAAAATATCACATAATATTTTATATAAAATATTTTGTCTTTCTCTCTTCTCATTTTTTTCTTTTATTAGTTTAACTCGTTGAATTATATTAAAAAAATGCTAAACTGGTTATGCATTCATTGTATGATTTACTTATTTTTTTTTTTCTAAGTAATAAGTTCAATAAAATATAAATTTTTATAATAATGTTTTATGCAAGTACGTATTTGTTATCATCTATTATCTATTTATCTATTATTATAAAGAAGAATTTGTCTCATTTCTTATACTACCATCTAAGCAAATAGGGAAATCTAAGCATGACACATGTCTTACCTTTACCGAGTTTTGTTTGGTTTACAATCTGAATGGACTTTGTCTTATACTTACTGGGCTCATATTTCGTTATTAAGTTTATCAATCATAATTACAGCCCGATAAAGAGAGAGACCAATGTCTTCTTCTTAAAAACATAAAAAATTAGGGCTCTTCTTCTTCGATATCCGAAGATCTAAACCAGCTATGCAGTTTTTTTGTTTTTGTTTTTGAGAAAACCAGCAATGGAGTTTATAATAAAGGTTGAGTGATTCATTTCATATTTCGTACTTAGCCTCTGAATGGTTACGAAATGCATTGATTCAACGTCATTTACGACCTTCTTAATTCAACCACGATTACTAATTCAATGCATCTTACATGTTCTCAAGGTGGTGGATCTCTAGCTATAAAAAGGTAAGCTTCATCTCATAACCTCATTCCTAACTTCCCAAATGAGACAATCAATCTCCGGTTCTACCTCACATCGCTGTCCAAATCCGACATGAGCCAGACCATCGATTGCGGAGGAGGACTATAATGATCAGGCTCTTGCTCTCATGTCTCGATTGCATAGAGTCTGAGATAGGCCGGAGCTTCGCCGTAGAGTCCGTCGTTTCCGTGTTGCTGACGTTGTAGCTCTGAATCAGCCTGCAAACAAGAAACATAGGGAATGGTGGTAGTACTGTGGTAATGAACTTAGCATGATCATGTTAATATTGTTTCACAGCTCCATTTTGCTATATATATAACTCTGAGCATCGAATCTCTCATCTTTCTCACTGTTTGTAAAATTGTTTTAGCCAGGTATTTAGGTACTTAGTTAAGTTAAGATGTGAAATCAACATTATATTTTATTCTGAACACCACCTTCGGAGGCAGCCATGGAGTCCCTATAGTTGCTGCATATTAAAGTTAACTTCTATTTTGACAATTTTCTTTGTTATTTAGGTACATTCTTTACACTGTTTTCTTTGACATGTTCAACATAATCATGTCACTCCGGTCACCCAGTTGGTCTAGTCTTTTTATAAGTATCTGACTTTTTCATTTGTTATGTGTTTTGATTTATGTTGGACTAGGAATTTACACCCCATAAAGATTTGAAACATAAAGCATAAAACATAATGCACCAGCTGATAGCATCCTGTTCATTTTTGTGTTGTACGTATTGTCATGAAATTTGGTGAGATTTGGTCATTTTTGCCTCCCTAAAGTGTTTGTTTTTTTGTTTACTTCCAGTTTCTTGCGATGATACTTGGTGCAATACCTTTTACAAAGAAGTTGATATTTACAAACGTTACAACTCTTTCCTTATCGACAAACAGATGCATGATTCTTAGTTAGGCAAGTGCACTCACACTGGAGATCCATATCACATCTTCCGTTTTGGGAGAGAGCAGAGACCATGGAAGAGCAGAGACCAATTAAATTGTGCAGACACTCCAGGGACTGAGGTTGCTGCGGAGACTGCTGCATCCATGGCTTCAAAGTATTTGGTGTTCAAGGATAGTGATCCTCATGATTAAAATATGCAAAGTATCTGTTCAATCTTGCAGACACTTTAAGAGACTCTTACAGTGTATGGGAACGAGCTAATATGGGCAGCTATGTCGCCACAAAAACTGAGGATCAGTGTTGTTCTCTCCTGAGGTCAAGCACCTGGTTGGCACATTGCCATATATAGACCATTCGGTAAGTGTTTACAAGATATTTTTGGGTAGTTCAAAATGATGATTTATGTATTATTGTATCTTGGAGGTCTACCATTGATTTGTAATTTTCTTTTCGGCCTTCAAATCACTTGCAGCTAGAAGTACATTTTACGGATTTAAGGGTGGTCCAGCTGGTATCATGAAGTGCAAATAGGTTGACTTGAATGCAGAATTAATTCAGCTTTGAAGAAACAAGATACTTGGACCGTATTAATAAATGGATCTACGCCAAAAGCTCTGTAAAAGACTGAGATTCTACAGATTTTCATCGTCATTTAGATCTTTGTGTTGTAGACATTCCGGTATTCAAGCATGTGTATATAGCTGCAACTTAACTTTCGAAGCTCTAGCTATAAATTAAAATACCTGAAACTTGACACCGCGGCCGCCCTGTATGTTTTATGATTTCTCTTTCAGTGACCATGAATGAACTTTATATACACACAACCTTTTTATTGTAGACATAGAACTGGGATTTTCTGCTAATTGCATCACAGTGTTAAATACGGAAACTCGAAAACTTATTGTACACCAATTACTCATTCGATATGTCTGTCTTTAAGAGTCAGGGCTCAGGATTAATCTCATAAAACATACTTAAGATAGTATAGCAGGAACCACATAACAGTTTAAAGATATACAAAAAGTAAATATTAAATAAACAACATTAAATTATAACAAATTTTAAATAAATAATAAAATAAAGTCAGTTGTTACTTTAAGAAATAACTTATATAATCAATAACACTTACATTAAAATTATAATTAATTATCAAGATAAAATAGTTTACTTGGTGTCCAAATATAATAAATACACAACATGCAAATAAATATCTATATTTCTAAATAAAAACAATTTATAATTTAATTTAAATAATGATTGATATTTTAACATCTCTAAATAGTAGCAATTGATATTTTAATATTTATACATAGTAAATAAACAAAAAAATGTAACAAATTCAAAACATTTTAAAAAAAAATAATAAATCAGTAAAAAAATATAGTCAATTGTTACTATAGAAATAACTTATAAATAAAGTTAATGTAAACTCATATTCCAAAACTAATCAATAATACTTACTTTAAAGAATTACAATTGGTTATTCAGATAATTTTATTGGTGTCCAAATATAATAATGGGAGAATTTCAAATATATATATATATATATATATATATATTTTAAATAGTAATGATTGATATTAATTTTTCATGATTTCTACCTAGCTTAGGTATTTTTTTTTTGCATTGTCTAAAACAAGAATTGCTAAGAGAATTTTAAGTAATGAATAAAACAACTCGATATGGGCACATTATAGTAATCACAAGTAAAATAAGAATAATAAATATTAACACTGCCAAAAAAACTGAACATATATCCATTAAAACTATTATCAAATATAATCACTCATACTGGAGACGACACGAATCTCATCACATAACATTCCCACTAGAAAGGTATGATATAGTAAGTAAAAGAAACTACAAAATAACAATTAACTCATAGTATACAATCAAATGGAAAATAAATGTTAAATGAAAACTCAAAGTACCAACTCTAGTTAATCACTAATTTTAAACCAATAATCTGATTAATTTAAGAAAACAAAACCATTGACAAAAACTTAGCTAGAAAATCTTAAACTTTTACCAAAACAATTAGCTAAAGAACCAAAGCCAAACCACCACTACAACTAGATGGTTCGACTGTAAAAAATAGATCAAAATCTAATTGACACCGAAGGAAGATTGATCATTCTTTGCCTTCATGAGATACACAATCCCTTAAAATATTCCTGAAAGAAGATAAAATATTTTTATTAAATATTATTTTTATTTAAATTATTACTTACAAATATTAAAAAACTATAATATGTAAACCATACAATGACTGCATAACTAATAAGGGAAATTTCATCCACATAATAAATTAATATCTAAATAATAAGAGAAAAAATTAAAGAGAAACAAAAAAATATTTTATTTAAGATATTATGAGATATTCTTCAAGGTTGTTAATTACATTTGTTAATGTATAGATTACTTAATCTATATTAAAAACATTCAAATAATTATTAATTTTTATTAAAAAAATAATCTTCTATAATCTAGAACCCCATTTTAGATAATAAAATAAAAAGGTTGGTCTCACATAGAGTATTGGTCGTACATCAGTAGAAAATACAACAATCAAATAGTAAAAAAAACAAAGCGCAGTTAGAAGAGAACTATGATAATGTCATTATCACATTTCGTTATCACGTGCCTCTGCATCAATGTATGTACAAAGCTATGATGTATATATAAAAGATATTCATTTTTCATTATTTTTCATCAAAGAAATTTGTACTATGCATACACTATTATATTAATTATCTTTAAAAATGCTATTTTTTCTTATAGTGTGAGACGCATGCGGTCTAGAAACAATCTCAAGAAAGGGTCTCCTTGTAGAATGTTACTTACCCAAAGTATGAAGGTATTGTGCTTGCTGTGTCGAAGGAGAGAAACATTAAAATGTTGGGTTAAGAAAGCAGAATGTATGGTTACTTGCAAGAAGCTCCCAAATCTTTGAATGGCTTAAAAAAACCTTAATGATTTAAAACATATTGTTTTGGGTTTATATATATCTACCTAAATCTACTTACTTATGATAACAAATTTATGTAATAAGAAAATAAATAGAATGATGTTTGTTGTAACTGTGTATTTGTCTTCAATACCATTAATTACAAGCTTCAACATGCATCTTGTCTCTTCTTATCTTTGCAATTTATTTTTTTGATCATATAGTCTTCATCACACTTGCACACATACACGTAGAAACAAAGATCAAAAGGGTTAATTAATTAGGGAGTATAACTCTATTTCGTTTAAATCAAGGATTTCAATACATGTCCTTTTGGCATGCATTTCAGTTCTTAACAGATTACCAACACAAGACAGCCTTTGTTGTTGGGGATTCATGATTCTTCCATTTGCATGTTATGTGACAACTGTATTGAATCTCGTGACCATATTTTTTCGAGTGTGTTCTCAAAGGAAGTTCTGATGTCCTTTTTGTCATAGAAGGTTTGACCATCCATTGGATTTTGGTGAGAACATTACTTGGGTTTATGTTTGTGCTCCAAATGGCAAAATTAAGATATTGTGTTCGCTCAACGTTCAATAAGTAATTTTTGTAGTGTGGAAAGAAATAACTAGCAAATTGCATAATTCTACTTCAAAGGAACCTGTGAAAAGGTTAGTGATGCCTCCAACTGAGAATGAGAACATAACGTTTGATCCAAACATGGTAAGCTAGAATTACATGAGTTTCAAATGAGATATTTTCTTTATCATAACTTCTATGAGATTTATTAAACTTCGTGGTGATTCTCCACTAATTTATGTTTCCAAATTAAAGTTTCTTATAACTTGATTCATCCTGGTTTGATTAGATTCTTTATGAAATTGTCATTTGTCCAAATTAGGTAAAATGAAATCAAATGAACTGAAAGTGTGATATCTTCTTTATCATAACTCCTATGAGATTTATTCAACTTCGTGGTGATTTTCTACTGATTTATGTTTCCAAATAAGGGTTCTTATATCTTGATTCATCCTTGTTTATTTAGAATCTTGAAGAACTTGTCATTTGTCCAAACATTGTAAGCTGAAATCATATAAATTAAAAGTGGCTTACCTTCTTCATCATAACTCCTATAAGATTTATTTAACTTCGTGGCGATTCTACACTGATTTATGTTTCCAAATAAAACTTCTTACATCTTGATTCATCCTTGTTTGATTATAATCTTACGAACTTATCATTTATCCAAACATGGTCAGCTGAAATCACATGAGTTGAAAGTGAGATACATTTTTCATCATATCAAGAAGATAAACTGCAGAGATAAAAAAGAGAAAAGGTGAATGTCGAAGCTTGTCAATGGTATTCAATGCAATGAGAAAATCATTTATTTTTTTTCTTACATAAATTTGTATTATTTTTAATCATATGTATATTATTATAAAATAGATGTTATATATATATATATATATATATATATATATATATATAGTGAAATCAAAAACAATAATTTATTAATATCTTTATTTCATAATATATATAATATGTATTTACATATTCCACATGATTATATTATAATTTCTTAAATTTTCTTAAGCCACTCAAATAATTGGGTTCGTACAATGAGCCATGCATTCTGCATGCGTATCATAACATTTTTATATTCCGGTGTATTGTTACAGAAAATACAACGTCTTCTGGTACAGTTAAGGGGACGGACGTACTTTCAGTCGAATTCTAAACCATCTGTGCTTCTCACCATATAAAAAATAGGATTAAAATGAGAATATAATAGTATATGCATAGTTGCAATGTCTATCATGATAAGATGGTATACAATGGAATATCTTTTTTATATGCTTCATAGAATTGTACATACATTGTTGTAGAGGAATAAGAGAAATCATGTTGAGGCACATGATAGTGAGATGTGATGATGACATTGTCATAATACTCTTCTAATAAACAATGTGTTTGTTTGATATTTGATGGTTGTATTTTATAGGGATGTAAAATAGAGACTATATATATACAAATATGTAAGAGCAACATTATTACTCTAGTAATTAAAATGAATTCTAAATCAAATAAAATTATTATTTTAGTAAAAAATTAATAATTAATTTAATTGAAATATTTAAAATAAAGTAAGTCATCTTTACATTAAAAATTGTAATTTAAAGTTTTAAAGAATATCTCATATTATCTTATATAATTTCTTTTTCTCTCTTGTCATTTTTTCTATTTTATTACTTTAGATAATTATTAAATTTTATGGAAGAAATTGCTCAACTTGGTATGCATTCATTTATGATTTACTTATTTTATTTTTTCTATTCCTAAGTAATATGTTAAATAAAAATATTTTTTATGAAAATGTGTTATGCAAGTACATATATGTTATCATTAATCACTAATTTTAAACCAATAATCTAATTAACTGAAGAAAGGGAAATTGTCTAAAATACCACATTCCTACTATCACTTTTCATGTTTTCCTTAACCACTTTTATTCTCATTTTTAAAAGGAAAAAGACACTTATAACTTTAGGTTTGATTGATCTAAGACTTAGGATTTAGATATAAGGGATGTGATAGGGTTTTAGAATGTGGAATTTAGGATTTTAATTAATATAAGAGCATTTTGCCTCTCAATGAAAAATATATTTGTGAAAATATCTCTTAGTGAAGGTAAAGATGAAAAATGGTACCAATAATTTGGTACACATGAAAATTTCCCTTGAAGAAAACAAAACCATCAATAAAAACTTAGCTAAAAAATTCTTAAAATTTTACCAACCAATTAGCTAAAGAAACCAAAGCTAAACCACCACTACAACTAGATGGTTCGACTGTAAAAAATAGATTAAATAAGAAACGACGCTGGAGAAAAGATTGATCATTCTTTGCCTTCATGAGATACATAATCCCTCAAAATATTCCTACAAGAAGATAAAATATTTTATATTAAATATTATCTTTATATAAATTATTAATTATAAATATGAAAAGTATAATATGTAAACCATACAATGAATGCATAACTAATAAGGGGAATTTAATCCATACAATTATATGAATATCTAAATAATAAGAGAAAAATGGATAGAGAGACAAAAAAATATTTTATTTAATATATTATGAGATATTCTTCAATACTGTTAACTACATTTGTTAATGTATATATTAATTAATCTATATTAAACAATCATATATTTATTAGTTTTTATTAAAAAAATAATCCTATATGATTTAGAACCCATTTTAGATACTAAAATAATAAGGTGGGTCTCTCACACACACACATACAGTCTAGAAACAATAGAAAGACAATGCCTCCTTGTAAAATGTTCACTACAAGAAAACAAAAGTTTAGCAAGGAAAATTAACGAGGAAAATATGTCCTCGTTAAATTACATTGGTTTTACGACTACATCACGAGAAAATTAAAAATCGACGTAAATTCGTCGTTAAGTAACGACAAAACATATTTGTCGTAAAAACATCGCAGATTAACGAGGTCTTTACGAGGAAAAATGGTTTTGTCGTAAAGTCATCGTAAACTTTACGAGGAATTTACGTGGAAATATTTTAAGATGAAATAACGTCGATGTATCGATTGCACCAACTTTTTAGTTGTTAACACGTTTTTTGGCCACCTAACAATATTTCCTATAAATACGTAGATCCCTTAGTCAAAGAAAACACACCAAAAAGAAAAAAAAACTAAAAACGTGAAAAAATGTCGGGTGATGGTAATATTTTCGAGTTGCTGAGGTGGATGTATATGCACAAAGATGGTAACGAGAGAGTGACGAAAGAATATCTCGAAGGGTTGAAGACATTTATGCATTAAGCGGATTCTACACCGCTCGCCCAGAAAAGTGGTAAGATGTCATGTCCTTGTCGGAAATGCAACAATTCAAAATTGGCAAGTCGTGAATATGTATGGAAGCATTTAATAAATAGAGGTTTCACGCCGAATTACCATATATGGTTTCAACATGGAGAAGGTTATAATTGTGGGAATGAAGCTAGTAGTAGTAATTGCAATTTTCATGATGAACCGGTAAATCATTTGCATAATGAACATAGTTACCATCAGGAAGAGCAGATGGTGGATTATGATAGGGTTCATGATATGGTAGCTGATGCATTTGTAGCTCATGATGAAGTTGATGAACCAACATAGATGAAAAAAAGTTTCATGAAATGTTAGATGATGCAAATCAGCCAATTTACAGTGGTTGTAGAGAAGGTTTATCTAAATTGTCGTTGGCTGCTAGAATGATGAATACCCAAACTGATCACAATCTACCTGAAAGTTGCATGGATGCATGGGCAGACTTGTTTAAAGAGTATTTGCTGGAAGACAATATGTCTGCTGATTCTTATTATGAGATTCAGAAACTAGTTTATAGTCTTAGGTTCCCTTCGGAGATGATAGACGTTTGCATCTAGAATTGCATGATCTACTGGGGAGATGATGAAAAGTTAGAAGAATGTCGATTCTGCAAGAAGCCACGATCCAAACCGCAAGGACGAGGACATAATAGGGTACCGTACCAACGGATGTGGTACCTACCAATTACTGACAAATTGAAAAGATTGTACCAATCTGAGCAGACTACTGGAGGGATGAGATGACATGCCGAGCATACTCAGACGGAAGGTGAGATGACTCATCCATCAGATGCAAGAGCCTGGAAACACTTTAACAAAGTACATCTAGAATTCACAAGCAATACCCGAAATGTGTATCTTAGATTATGCACAGATAGATTTAGTCCATTTGGAATGTCAGGGAGACAATATTCATTGTAAGATTTACAAGGAGGTAAAATTTTATAAGTTTTAAATTATTATTATTTATTTAATTAATCTAAATTTTTTTACACTAACATTAAATTTTTTTTAATAAAGGTTGTCCCTAAGAAAAAGAAACGTACGTTGGGGATTGGTTCCGTTAACGATATCCCGAGAGCGACATCGTCTTTTGGTCAGAGACAGGCTGATGAAGTCACTCAGCTGCGTTCCGAGTTGAACGCGATACAGTCTGCATTTTCAGCTCGTATGGGTTCAGTGGATAGTTTTCTAGACCTTATAGCGGCTGAAAACCCTCAATGGGAGGCCATGTTGACAGAGATGCGGAGACAGAATCCCATTCCAGAGCCACTCCGCACACAGGAGGATGAGGAAGCAGTCGAGAGGAGGAGTCAAGAATACTTCCAGGAGATGCATAACAATAACAACACCCCTTAGTTTTTTTTTCATTTTCTTGTATTATATATTTAAAACATTAATATTTATAAAAAAATTTTGTTTCAGTTTTAATAAATTTTAAATATTTATTAATTTTGAAATTTATAATTTATTTTTGAAAATTATGAATCGAAGCAAATTCGTAGTTAATTTACGACAACTTCACGTGGAAATATAAAAAACCTTAACGACGAATTACTTTGAAATATGTAGCGTCCTTTTTACAAGGAAAACTTAACGAGTATTTTACGTGGAAGATTTATGAGGACATTACGAGGAAGAGTTTACGAGTGTTTTACGTCGAAAAGATTACGTGAATTTTACAAGGAATATTTTACGTGGCTTTTACGTGGAAAAGTTTACGTTAACTCTACGAGGAAATATTTACGAGTACTCAACGAGGAAATTTAGCGTGTATTTTACATGGAGTTTACGACGAAATATTTACCTTAGATTTACAACAAAATATTTCCTCATAAATTTACGATGAATTGGCGAAGAAATATACATTATGACGAACGTTTAACGACGAAATGTGTTTCGTAGTTAATTTGTCGTAAAGCCTGTTTTACGACGAATTAACTACAAAATCTGTCGTCGTTAAACATGTGTTTTCTTGTAGTGGTTTCTTACCCAGAGTACGAAAGAATTGTGCTTTCTGTGTCGAAGGAGAGAAACATTAAATGTGGGGTTGAAAAAGCAGAACGTATGACTACTTACAAGAAGCTCCCAGTTTGCTGAATGACTTAAAACTTGAAGGATCTAGAACATATACATGTAAAATATCACAATAAACTTATAAAAATATTAGAAAATAAAGATATTATTTAACTATTGTTTTGTGTATCATAATATACATACATACATATATATATATATATATATATATATATATATTGTTGTGGAAGGATGTGTATTATTCTCATTCATATCTCTCTATTTATACATGGAGTAGACCGTCATATAGATCTAGATAAACACTATCTCGAAGACAGAGATAACTACAAGGAATGAGATAACTATTATCGTCAACCATCTAGATAATCCTTAACACTCCCCCTTGGTTGACGCATCTGGTTCAGGGATTGTTACATGCTTTGGATGTTGCCTCATTAAAACCTCTCCTGGTAAACCCAAAACCCAATGTGGTAAAAAGGGAAGCCAGGACAGGAAAAAGAGTACAACACATGTAACTCCCCCTGATGAATGCACCACTGTAGATGACGCATTCCTATCTGGTGTCTGAGCTTCCGGAACGTCGAGGTTGCCTATGACTTGAAGATGATCAGTTGGATTTTCCCTTGAATGAACTTGTAACTCTTGGACGTCTTTATGCCTTCTGGAACTCCATTAAGATGTGGTCATGATGTACATCTTTGCTGCTGATCACTCTGTGTCTTGGTTGGACGGAAGGCACTCGACCGGTACTCAGATGGACTTTTAATCTGCGATTAAATCTTACTCGCAGGTTTTTTCATGTCCCACGGATCTTCTAGTCTCATGGCTTAGCCATTACGTGGACATTTCAATATATATTGAGTCATTGACCCAAACACATACGAACCACTTTGTTTCATGTCTTTTGTTAATTCAGACATTTATCACTTCGTATGTACCAATGGCTTTATCCATTGTAGCCAATCTTTGATCACAAGGAATCCATACATCTTTTATATGCTTACATGGACTGATCTGAATTGTTCTTATATAACTTTTCTGCTAAGCTTTACTTAGTCTATGCAGCTGCATTGTTTCATTTTAGAGAATTTCTTTCTCATCTTTCTTATCTCTTTTGTGGTACCTTTAATCTTTGTTTATCCAGTGAACCATATGCTACTTTTACATACTTTAATCTATGACCAGACTTTGTCAAATTAGTAGCCTCCACCACATTGGAGTATATCTCTTTATAAACTTTTCTTAATCTCTGATAGTATCCTTGTGTTATCAAGCCATGCTTGAATGTTCTATTATCTCACGATTTTCTCACAAGAACTTTTATTCATCACTGGTTTGTCTGATAGCGTTTCTATGTGGCCAATACGCCCATCACTCTTTATTTATATTCTACCCCCCACAGTTTCTTTTTATCTTTATGAGTACTCTTACGTGGGTTCATGATCCTCGCATATATCTCTATGGTCAAGTGCTACTTATCTTGCGCATTTTTATATCATTGGTATCGATACCCTTTCTGCGTTCCATTGTATTCCAGACATGATCCAATTGGTTTGAGATCTTGTTATCTAGGACCTTTAATACCTAGCAGCTTGGCGTCCCAAGCTACATGGTCTGGTACCTTAGATGTTTCAGTCGGCCGACCTTATTTCTATGTCTGGTCTGGTTTCCTTATTAACCTCGGATTTCATATTTTATGCACCTTTTCTCTTTTCCGAGGTTCCTTTTATTATGGAACATATTGGTCTATCTCTTATAGACTCTGTAGCAACTTGGTTGTGTCTCTTCTAGGACATCAAATTCGTTTGGTGCTAAGCTGGTATGACCTTTTTCTTTTCATTTCTCGGGTCTATGTGTCTGGCATCTAATTTAGCTAGCTTTGCATAATCTTTTCTTTCTTTAGACGTCTTAAACCTCATTCTCTGGTCCGAGGATCTTGCCAAGACAATGATGGTCAATACCATTCTCTTTTTCTTATCATATCCAGCTTATATCTTTCTCCTTATGATGTTGGATAGTTGGATTCATAATCATGCAATCCGTGAACCTAGCCTTATCATCCATATTTGGCTCAAGGTTTCTTAAAACTTGTAGGAGAAAGTCATACCCCTATCCAACATATATTCCCAATCATTTTCTCAGGTTTTATCTTTAGAAGCACATATGTTATTTGATGGTTTTATTATGTTTACCTTAGAACACCTTTGGATCTGACTGGACCACCTTAGAGAGAGAGATCCGAAAGTTGTTCCTCACGAGCTACAAGCTTCCATGAACCTCCTTGATTCGTGAGTTATTTTGTTCAAGCTGATATCAAGTTTATAAGCTAAGCAAGATTAGATATCATCCAAAGTCTCTATTATGTGAGATAAATAAGATTAGGGTTCATGAAAAACTTAGGGTTTATGAGAAAACTTAGCTTTTGAAATCGTATGCAGTTTTCAAAGCTTGACGGCATTCACTGTAATCGTGCGTGAGGGCGCGTCACTGATCGGATCGGCAAACCGTTTTCACAGACTTCTTCGTCTCGTCTGGGGCTTCAATTTTATATATTAAACGTTTTCTGAGTCCACACGGTTTGAGAGAACGAACTGTTTGAAGTTCGCCGTCGATGGAATGAGAGATTAGGGTTTTAGGTAAGTCGGCGGCGCGTTTTGTAATTGACATTGAGAACGCGTCAGAGATTGGATCGTCAAGCCGTCTGCGGAAACAGATTCCTCTCATCTTGGGCTTCGATTTGATATATCGATCGCCTTGTGGTTCCTCAAGGTTTAAGAGAACGGTCTCTCTAAAGTTTGCGGACGGATTAGGGGTTTTTGGTTTCTAGCTTTCAGGATAGGGACTATCGTGCTGATAACGTGTTGTGGAAGGATGTGTATTATTCTCATTCATATCTCTCTATTTATACATGGAGTAGACCGTCATATAGATCTAGATAAACACTATCTCGAAGACAGAGATAACTACAAGGAATGAGATAACTATTATCGTAAACCATTTAGATAATCCTTAATATATATATATATATATATATATATATATATATGTCTACTTATATTTATTTCCTATGATAACAGATTTATGTAATAGGAAAATAAATAGAATCAGATTTGTTGTAATTGTGCATTCGACATCAATACCATTTATAATAAGCTCTCACGTGCATCTTTTCTCTTTTTATCTTTGCAATTTATCTTCTTGATCATATAGTCTTCATCGCACTTTCTCACATACACGTAGAAAAAAATATCAAAATGATTAATTTATTAAGGGGTTTCAAAACATGCTTTTTGGCATGCATTTCAGTTCTTAATTGATTACCAACGCCAAACAGCCTTCGTTGGTTGGGATTCATGATACTTCCATTTGCCTGTTATGTCAAAATTTTAATGAATCTGTGACCATATTTTTCGAGTGTGATTTCTCAAAGGAGGTTTTGATATCCTTTTTGGTCATAGAAGGTTTGACCATCCATCAGATTTTAATGAGAACATTACTTGGGTTCAGGTTTGTGCTCCAAATGGCAAGATTAAGACATTGTGTTTGAGTCGTCTGGAAAGAAAGAACTAGCAGATTGCATAATTCTACTTCAAAGGAACATGTGAGAAGGTTAGTGATGCCTCCAACCGAGAATGAGAACATAAGTTGCAAATATAATACCTTATTCATCATAACTCCGATCAGATTTATTCAATTTTGTGGTGATTTTTTATTAATTTATATTTTTATATTAAGCTTCTTACATCTTGATTCATCTTGGTTTGATTAAATTATTTAAGAACTTGCCATTTGTCCAAACATGGTAAGCTGGAATCACATGAATTGAAAATGTGATGCCTTCTTTATGATAACTCATATGAGATTTATTCAACTTCGTGGTGATTCTCTCCTGATTTATGTTTTCAAATCAAGTTTCTTACATCATGATTCATCCTGGTTTAATTAGAATCTTGAAGAACTTACCATTTGTCCAAACAAGGTAAGCTGAAATCATATATATTGAAGCTGTGATACATTTTTCATCATAACTCATATTAGTCATATTCAACTTCGTGGTGATTCTACATTGATTTATGTTTCCAAATAAAGCTTTTAACATCTTGATTTATCCTAGTTTGATGAGAATCTTGAAGAACATGCCAATTGTCCAAACATGGTCAGCTAGAATCACATGAACTAAAAGTGAGATACATTTTTCATCATATCAAGAAGATAAATTGCAAAGATAAAAAGGAGAAAAGGTGAATGTCGAAGCTTGTCAATCGTATTGAACACAACGACAAAATCATTCTAATTTTTTTTTACATAAATTTGTATTATTCTTAATCATATGTATATTATAACGTAGATGGTATATATATATATATATATATATATATATAGTGAAACCCAGAATAATAGTTTATTGATATCTTTAGTTTATAATATATTATCTTTATTAAGGTATTCCACATGACTATATACTAATTTATTAAAGTTTCTTAATCCACTCAAATAGCTGGGTTCGGGCAATGAGCCATGCATTCTGCCTGTGTATCATAACATTTTAATATTTCCGGTGCATTGTTACAGCAAATACAACGACTTCCGGTACAGTGAAGAGGACGAACACACTTTCCAGCGAAATTTAAACCATTTGCGTTTCCAACTATATATAAAAAGGATTAAAATGAGAATATAATAATATATGCATAGTTGTAATTTCTATCATGATAAAATGATGGAAAATGGAATATTTTATATATATGCTTCATAGTATTGTACATACATTGATGTAAAGGAACGAGAGAAATCATGATGAGGCACATGATAGCAAGATGTGATGGTGACATTGTCTTAATACTCTTCTAATAAACAATAAGTTTGTTTGTTATTTGATGGTTGTATTTCATAGGGATGTACAATGGAAAATATATATATATATATATGTAAGAACAACCTTTTTACTTTAGTATTTAAAATGGGTTCTAAATCAAATAAAATTATTATTTTAGTAAAACTTATATAATTAATTTAATTTAAATCTTTTAAATGCAGTAATTCATCTATATACTAACCATTGTAATTTAAAGTCTTAAATAATATCTCATAATATCTTATATACAATATTTTTTTGTCTCTCCTTACATTATTTTCATTTATGACTTTAGACATATATTGAATTTTATGGAAAATTGCGTTAACTGGTTATGCATTCATTATATGATTTACTTATTTTATTTTTCTCTATTCCTAAATAATAAGTTAATAAAAATATAAATTTTTATAAATTTTTTTATGCAAATACATATCTGTTATCATTAATCACTTATTTTAAACCAAAAATCTCATTAATTGAAGAAAATAAAACCATCAACCAAAAATTAGCTAAAAAATCTTAAAATTTTACCAAACAATTATCTATAGCAAACCACCACTGCAACTAGATGGTTCAACTGTAAAAAATAGATGATAATCTAAATGACACTAGAGAAAATATTGATCATTATTTACCTTCATGAGATACATAATCCCTTAAAATATTCCTAAAAGACGATAAAATATTTTTATTAAATATTATTATTATTTAAATCATCACTTAGAAATATGAAAAAATTATAATATGTAAACCATATAATGAATGTATAACTAATAAGTGGAATTTCATCCATAAAATTAAATGAATATCCAAATATTAAGAGAACTAATAGAAGAGAGGCAAAAAAGTATTTTATTTAAGATATTATGAGATATTCTTGAAGATGTTTAATTACATATGTTAATATATAGATTACTTAAACTATATTAAACATTCAAGTAATTCTTAATTTTTATTTAAAGAATAATCCTATATGACTTAAAACCCATTTTAGATACTAAAATAATAAGGTTGGTCTCTCACACAGACATATATATATAATCTCTGTTGTAAGTCAATAGGAAAAACAACCATCAAATAGTAAACAAACAAAGCGTTTTAGATGAGGATTACCATAATGTCATCATCAAAATTTTCTATCATGTGCCTCTACATCAATGAATATACAATGCTATGATGCATATATAAAAATATTCTATTTTCCATCATCATCATTAAACACATTGCAACATACACTATTATATTAATTATCTTCAAAAAATGCTATTTTTTATAGTGGGAGGCGCATAGAGTCTAGAAACAATAGAAAGACAATGTCTCCTTGTAAAATGTTCCTTACCTAGAGTAGTAAGGTATTGTGTTTGCTGTGTCGAAGGAGAGAAACATTGAAATGTGGGGTTAAGAAAGCAAGAATATATGATTGTTTGCAAGAAGCTCCCAGTTCGTTGAATGGTTTAAAAACCTTGAAGGATTTAGAACATATACATGTGAAATATTTTAATAAAGTTATTAAGATATTATAAAATAAATATACTATTTAACTATTGTTCTGGGTATCATAATATATATACTTAAATCTACTTACATATGATAACAAATTTATGTAATAGAAAGATAAATAAAATGATGTTTGTTGTAATTGTGTATTTGTCTTCAATACCATCAGTGACAAGTTTCCACATGCATTTTTCTCTTTTTCTCTTCTTGATCATATAGTCTTCATCGCACTGGCTCACGTACACGTAGAAACAAATATCAAAATGGTTAATTTATTAGGTAGTATAACTCTATTTCATTTAAATCAAGAGTTTCAAAACATGCCTTTTTGGCATTCATTTCTGTTCTTAGATTACCAACGTGAGACAACCTTCGTTGGTTGGGATTCATGATACTTCCATTTGCCAGTTATGTGACAATTTTCGTGAATTTCGAGCCCATATTTTTTTCGAGTGTGATTCTCAAAGGAGGTTTTGATGTTTTTTTTTGTCATAGAAGGTTTGACCATCCATCAGATTTTAATGAGAACATTACTTGGGTTCAGGTTTGTGCTCCAAATGGCAAGATTAAGACATTGTGTTTGCTCAACTTTCAATCAGTAATTTGTGTCGTCTGGAAAGAAAGAACTAGCAGATTGCAAAATTTTAATTCAGAGCATTCTGTGAGAAGGTTAGTGATGCCTCCAACTGAGAATGAGAACATAGCTCTTGATCCAAACATGATAAGTTAGAATCACATGAGTTGTAAGTGGAATACCTTCTTCATCATAACTCATACGAGATTTATTCAACTTCGTGGTAATTCTCCACTAATTTATGTTTCCAAATTAAGCTTCTTACATCTCGATTCATCATGTTTTGATTAGATTTTTTTAAGAACTTGTCATTTGTCTAAACATGATAAACTGGAATTAAATAAATTGAAAGTGAGATACCTTTTTTATTATAACTCTTATGAGATTCATTCAACTTCGTGGTGATTTTCAACTGATTTATGATTCCAATTCAAGCTTCTTACATCTTGACTCATCATGTTTTGATTAGAATCTTGAAGAACTTATCATTTTTTCTCAAATAGGATAAGCTGGAATCATATAAATTGAAAATGTGATACTTTATTCATCATTACTCTTATGAAATATACTCAACTTCGTGATGGCTATACACTGATATATGCTTAAAAATAAAACTTCTTATGTAATAACCCTGATTCTATTACTCAAGGAATTGGTTTAATTTAATTAACTAGACTTTGACCCGCACATCAGTGCGAGTAATTTTTCATTTTATTAATTTTAATTTTTGAAAATATGTTTATGTACCAAAAATATTTAAAAAGTTTAGTAATTTTTGCTATAACTGATTTATTATTAACATCTTAACAATTATTAAAAATATTAATAATGTTTTATATTTAATAGATTAATGTAAATAATCAAATAGACGTAATTGTTGAAATAGACCTAATAAAAACTGTACTTCTCTTTTAATAGAGAAGATTAGTTAACCAATTCTTTATCTATTTTTGGTAACGTGGAGATCGTGCATATCTATACCTAGTTATTTAATCAAGTGATCTTATTCTTCTCCTTGGAGCCGCCATGTTGAACGAGAGAAATATCACCATTGATGCACGTGCACCCACTCTCTCTCTAGTCTCTTCCCTTCTTATTCATGCCTTCTCATATTATGCTCCTCCATGTGTTCCTTCTCGTGTTCATGTTATCATTAGAGGAGACGATACATACCGTTCACCACCAACCGTTACCGCCGCTTCTCTTTGTGAACCAGCCACCTTATCTCATCACGTTGGACTTATCACCCATCACCGGAGAAGCCACCATTGTTGGAATCATTGTTGTGTAACATCACAAAAACGAGAAGAGACTATAAAACCAGAGCCGTCATATTGCACCACCACCAACGACACCACGCCATGCCATTGTTGTAAGTTGGAGTCACCAAAGGTGAATCTTGGGTCACAATTTGGTATCTGAGCGGATTTGATATCGGCGGTTAGCGGATACGATTTTCATTGTTGTAAAAAAAATGAAATTCAAAAATTTTAAATTAAAAATAAATAGCACCTTTCTGTCCAGTATTTACTAACTCAATTGTCTCTTTTTATGCCGTTGAGTAATCGTCATCCGTTCTCCAGCTAACATGGTCTCAGTCATATGTTTAACAAAGGGAAGATGTCAGAGTCCAACAGATAGCTCAAGTGTTTAGTTCGCTATCCAAAGATTGTTTGGGAGTGGATATGTGATGTTCTGCCACCACTCAAAATTCAAGCCATTGCTCCACGAGTTTTGTTGCAGGAGATTATGTGGTATGCAAGGTGAGCCATTGGTTGACATGTGTTTTTCGTTATATATATCCTTCAATATGAGTATGTTGATTATTTTGGAGGCATGCCTAATTTTCAAACTCGTGGAGATCACTTTTAGGTTAGGGGGGTGCAGAAGATTGCATTATGCCGATATTGGAGTTATGCACGGTTTTGTGAAAGATTTTGGTTGTGTTAGCCATTCCGGAGTGTATTCGAACCAAAGATTAAGCAGATTCAGATTGTTGGCAGTTGCACATAGAGGTTTGGAACTACATGCATTCATCAAGATTTTTTTGGTCATACGCAAAAGATTTAGTTCATGGAGATTTGTCAGATGTGGAGCTGAACCACTATAATGTGATACTAAGGATGGATGATATCACATCATGATGTGGTTCTGATTGCATGAGTAAAAATTTCATCACCGGAACAGAAGCAAAAATAATCTTCCTAGGCATTTAAATGAACAAGAGATTTTTGATTATTTCCATACTGCACGTTGATGAGTTATTGGAATGAGGAGCTGATGGTTTTTATAACAACCATAGTGATTTCTTAAAGATGATGGAAAACGTAAATTACGGGATACATCAAGGGTTGTAGAGTATGCAAACGTATTTGAACCTTTCATAAGGACACCATCGGAGATGAGAAATGTTTTCACAAATAAGATAAACCAGGGACAACACCAGAGTCACCGACATCATACCGTTTAGCGCCTGCAGAGATAGTTGAGTTGGAAAAGCAGTTGGAGGATCTCGCAGACAAGAGGGTTACCAGGCCAAGTATTTCGCCATAGGGCGGAGGTTCATCTCTTACCGGTCATCAGTTTTAAGTTTATATTTTGACCTAAAGGATTTGAGTTTGAGCATCGTAGAACGATATAGCTGTTGGCAGACTACAACCTTGAGATCACATACCACCTTGGTTAGGCCAACCAGGTGTCATGTGCGTTGAGCAGGCACATGAGTGATGTATCAATAACCATGGAGGTTCAAGAGCCGTTGGGACACTTACTAAATTCAGATTATGTACAGTTATAGTGGAGGCATATTCAGTTGTTCTTAAAGCATTGGATCGGACATACTTACTTTGGTGGATAGGACTAGCCCAAGAAAAAGCCGAGGTACCGAGAAAGCAAAAGGAAAAAGAAAAGAAAAGGATTCTTTATCTATAACACCGCAGCAAAGGAAATATTATTTTATCATAACCGAAGATGTATCTAGATTTGAATCATTACTACCACTTGACTAGTATGAAAGGGATGTGGTTACCTTCATTTTGTTTTGTTGTCAGATGGTTTAGGAAAAACATTAAATACTTTCCGGATTATTACAAAATCTACTTCTCCGAGATTGGAAATGTGATATGGCGATTATGATTTTCGTCAATGGACCATTGAAGGCAAGTTTCGTAAAGAATAATTATTATGAGTGATTATGGGCCGACTCAATAAGTTAGATTCTAGAAGATATGTTCAAGACTTGTATTTTAGGCTGGGAAGTAAAATGTGAAAATATCTACCACTGGTAGAGTTCATCTATTGTAACAGTTATCATTCGAGCACTGAGGTGCCACCATTTGAATCACTTTATGATAATTGTGTCACACGTCGCTATGTTGACCAAAGTGGGGGAGCAGTAGGACATATAAGCAGCAGTAGTCTGAGAAACAAGAACTAAAATGGAACTGTCAAAGGAGTTATGCATATTGGAATTTAAGGTAAACTACCTTTTGTACCTGAAAATGAGGGCAGATAAAAGAAGATTGAAGACTATAAATACGAAGAAGCTTAAGCCGAGATACTTGGAACCGTTTCGTATTGTTTAGTAGTTTAGAGTAGTCGCTTATAGATTGAGTTTATCAGCAGTGTCAGACGTTTCATATGTGTATGACATATTAGTTCAGAGCAAAGTTGTTAGAGCGCCTGATTTTATATTGCAGAAGCCTCCAATTGACGTTAGTTAAAAAAAATGTGGCTAACAATCAGTTGAAGTTCTGGAACTAAAAAAATAAATCAAAAGGACAATGATAGAATTGTTAAAGTTATTGGAAGAGAATTGAGATCTGAGGGACACCTGAAGACCGAGTATAAGTGATTACAGACTATCTACAATTTTGAGGTTAGAACGGAAAAAGACAGGTCAGGATTCAAATTCGAGGACGAGTTCCAGTTAAGTGTGAGAAAATTGTAACGACCCTAATTCTATCACTCAAGAGATTGGTTTAATTTAATTAATTATTTAAACAAACCCTCTCCAAACCAAACCGTTCCCTTTACCTTTTTTTGGGAACATAGAGATTGTGCAATTCTATACGTAGTTATTTAATCAAGTGATCTTATTCTTCTCCTTGGAGCCTCCATGTTGAACTAGAGAAGTATCACCATTGATGCACCCACTCTCTCTCTAGTCTCTTCCCTTCTTCTTCATTCATTCTTATGTTATTCTCCTCCATGTGTTCCTTCTCGTGTTCATATTATCATTGGAGGAGACGATATATTGGGCCTTAGCCCATATCGAGTAACCCACTAGTACTTTGTAATTAGGTTACGCAGATTGTTGTCGTCGTCGTTTGTATATACAGAGAAAGCTTGATATTGTCAAGACGCAAGAAACCACTTTCACTACATTGAAGGTTCTTAACATGGTATCAGAGTTATGAAAATCTAACTTCAAAAGGATTTTCGTACTCAAAACGATCTTGAAATCTCACATTTCCGCTACAAAGAATCTCTTACTTCTTTTACTATATCAAAAACGTAATGGCTGAAAACACTTCTGTTCTCATCCCATCATAGCAACGCAATGAGGTCCGCCGCATAATCTCACCGTATGATTTTACGTCCGGAGATAATCCCGGAACACTCATCTCCAAGCCTCTATTGCGTGGTCCTAACTACGATGAATGGACAACCAATATTCGCTTGGCACTTAAGGCAAGGAACAAACTTGGATTCACTGATGGTGCTATACCGCAACCTGGCTAAGACTCAGTTGATTATGAAGACTGGCCGGCAAACAATGCTCTAGTGGTCTCATGGATGAAACTTACCATTGATGAGAATCTCTCATCGTCGATTTCACATATCGATGATTCTCATGAACTTTGGACACATGTTCAAAAGCGCTTTGGCGTGAAGAATAGACAGCGTGTTCAGAGGCTGAAAACAGAGCTTGCTGTGTGTAGGCAAAAGGGACTGGCGGTTGATGAGCATTATGGGAAACTCACGCTTCTGTGGAGAAGTCTAGCTGATTATCAAAAGGCTAAGACAATGGAGGAAGTACGTAAGGAAAGGGAAGAAGACAAGCTGCACCAGTTTCTCATGGGTCTTGACGAAAAAGAGTACCGAGCAGTCAAGTCTGTGCTTCTTTGATGGGTTCCGTCACCATCGCATGAAGAAGCGTACAACACTTTATCTCAAGATGAGGAGTCCAAGGCGCTTGGGCGCATGAATTCTGAGCGAACTAAAGGTGTTAGATTTGCGGTTCAGACTACAAACAAGTTGCGGAACTACACTAACAATCACAACAATAATAGAGGAGGATCTGCAGTCGTTTGTGCAGAGTGCGGATGCAGTGGACATGTGGCGGAAAACTGTTTTCGCCGCATAGGATATCCAGAATGGTGGGAGGAAAAATCACGCCAGAAATCAAGTACCAATGTGACAAAATCATCGAGTATGAATGCAGGTCGAGGACACAATGCTGGTGCTAGATCTGTAAAAGCAAATCATGTCGCGATTCCAGCAGTAGGTGTTCATGGACAGACTCCGTCGGGTATGTCAATGCAGTCTCAAATGCTGACTCCAGCGGACAGGACTGGTATCACATGCTTAACTGATGCTCAGTGGAAGCGACTTGTTACAAATCTTGATGATCGTAAACCCAAACTGAATGAACATCTATTTGGTAAGTTTCTTTCCGAGTCTTGGATTATCGATTCTGAAGCGTTGAATCACATGACTATAACACTTGGTTTCTGTTCAACGTATCTGATATGGTTCCAGTTATGATCAAACTTCCAGATAAACTTTTTATTACATCTACAAAATTTGGTTATGTTCATATGGGATCGTCTCTGACTTTGTGTGATGTTTACTTTGTTGATGGTATTGATTGTCATCTAGTTTCGGTCTCACAGTTAACCCATGATAGTGTCTGCATTGTCCAACTCACTGATAAGATTTTTCTTATTCAGGATTTCATTACTCAGATGCTGATTGGAGAGGGTAGACAAAGGAGTGGGCTGTATTTCTTTAGAGGTTTGGACGCTGCTGCTACGGTTACAAGCTTGACTGGAGTCTCCATTGATGTTTGGAATCGTCGCTTAGGTCATCCATCTTCTAAAGTGTTAGAGATGATGAAGTTTTCTGATTTGAGTAATTCAGTCTTTGAATCCAAGACTTGTGATATTTGTATTCACTCTAAGTAAGCACGAGACTCTTTTCCTTTGAGTATTAATAAGACGACTTTTGCTTTTGAGATGATTCATAGCGACTTATTGGAACCATACCGTACTACTTCCATCTGTGGTGCTCGATACTTCTTGACAATATTAGATGATTTTTCTCGTGCCGTTTGGATCTTTCTACTTCCAAACAAGAAAGATGCACCGGTACATTTGAAAAAACATTTGGTGCTGGTGGAAAGACAGTTATCAGCGAAAGTAAAAACTGTCCGCAGCGGCAATGGAATTGAGTTTACTTGTCTCTCTACTTTGTCTGAACAGCAGGGAATTATTCATTAAACCTCTTGTGTTGGTACCCCACAGAAAAACGGGTTAGTCGAACGCAAGCATCGTCATATACTGAACGTGGCTTGAGCTCTTCGGTTTCAGTCAGGATTACCTGTTGAGTTCTGGGTTTATTGCGCTCTCACAGCTGGTTATCTAATATATCGTACTCCAACAGCATTGCTTAATGGAAAGATATCGTTTGAGATGATATAGAATCGCCCACCTCCAACGAATCATCTTCGAACTCTAGGATGTCTTTGTTATGTCCATAATCAAAAGCATGGAGGTAAGAAATTCGCAGCTAGAAGTAATCGTTCTGTTTTTCTGGGTTATCCATTCAGCCAGAAAGGCTGGAAGGTATATAACATCGATCTGGCCAAGTCTCTGTTTCGCGAGATGTCATTTTTAATGAATTAACATTTCCGTACTTGGATCATGATCTGCAATCTCTTGCGACAGAATCTCCTCTGGATGAATTTTTGCCATCAGTCCCTAATGACATCGATGCTGATCCTGATCTCACTCCCATGATCTCAGAGGACACACATACCACTGAAATTACATAGGACACACAGACTACTGAGCCCACAGAAACAGTCTCAACTTCGATATCTCCTACCCTGGCAGATAATTCTCCCTCTTCGGTATCAACCGAGGAAACCGGTTTACAGCCTGTACTTACTGCAGAATCTGAGACTTTACTTTACCTGTTGCAGAGGTTAGGACAGAGAATGACTCCACAGAAAATACCACTGTCATTGTGAAGGAGGTCTTAGGACGGGGACAACGGTAAAAGTGACCGCCAACAAAACTGGCTGATTATGTGTCTTCCCTCCTGCACTCACCTTCCCCGTCATCTACTCCGCATCCCATTGATAACTATATCTCGAGCTCCAATTTCTCAGAGAAATATCAGGCATATATTTTTGAAATCACCAAAGAAATATAACCTCGTCACAACCAAGAGGCTATCCTAGATGAGAATTGGCGTGGAGCTGTTCGTGACGAGATTGAAGCTTGTGAAGAGAGCGGTACTTGGACAGTTGAAGTTCTCCCACCTGGAAAGAAAGCACTTGGATGCAAATGGGTTTTCCGTCTCAAGTTTGATGCTGATGGTAAACTAGTCAGATACAAAGATAGACTTGTGGTGCTCGGGAATAACCAAACGGAAGGAGAGGACTTCAATGAAACATTTTCATTTGCTCTCGAGATTGGGAGGTGCATCAAATGGACGTTCACAACGCGTTTCTTCATGGTGATTTACACGAAGAAGTGTATTTGCAGTTCCCTCCAGGATTTCGCGGAAATGATAAAACAAAGGTTTGTCGTCTGCAAAAATCATAATATGGACTAAAGCAAGCTCCACGTTGCTGGTACGCTAAACTTTCTGCAGCTTTAGTGGATTATGGGTTCGAGAAAAATCCATTTGACTATTCACTGTTCACAATGGAGAAAGAGAACAAAATTCTTTGTGTTCTCGTATATGTTGATTATCTCATTATTTCCGGGAGCTCACCGGTATACACTACAGAATTCAAGTCATATCTGAGTGAGTGTTTTCAAATGAAAGATCTGGGTATTCTCCATTACTTTCTGGGTATCGAAGTGGCGCGCAACCCTTCTGGTATATATCTGTGTCAACGAAAGTATGCTCTGGATATTATTGAAGAAACTGGTCTTATAGGAGTTAAGCCAGCCTCATTTCCACTCGAACAACATCATCAACTCGCCAAGGCTGAAGGTCCTTCAATTTCTAATCCAAAAAGCTATCGCCGTTTGATAGGCAAGCTGATATATCTTGGAGTAACGCGACCTGATCTGTCCTATGTCATTCACATATTATCGCAATTCATGAATGACCCTAAACCTGATCATTGGGAGGCAGCATTGCGAGTGGTTCGATATCTAAAAAATAGTCCGGGTCAGGGAATACTTTTGCGAGCGCACACTCCATTGACTCTCATGGCGTGGTGCAACTCAGACTGGGGTGGTTTCTCTGCGACTCGACGATCTCTTACAGGCTGGTTTATTCAACTTGGTGGTTCACCACTCTCATGGAAAACTATGAAGCAAGAAGTCGTCTCGCGATCTTCGGCAGACGCTGAGTATATGGCCATGGACGATACAGTTACTGAGATTTTGTGGTTGCGAAATCTTCTTCCAGCTCTCGGTGTTAATTGTAAGGCCACTATTACTTTTCATCGGACAGTCTCTCAGCTATTCATCTTTATGCGAATCCTGTGTTTCATGCTCGCACAAAACATATTGGTATGGATTGTTACTTCATTCCAGATGAGATTATTCATGGTGTCATTCAAACCAAGCATGTGTCAACTTCGTCGCAGCTTGCAGATATCATGACTAAGGCGTTAGGACGTAAGGAATTTCAAGCTTCTCTTCTCAAGCTGGGCGTTCGGAACCTGCACATTCCAGTTTGAGGGGGGGGGGGTATTGGGCCTTAGCCCATATCGAGTAACCCACTAGTACTTTGTAATTAGGTTACGCAGATTGTAGCCGTCATCGTTTGTATATACAAAGAAAGCTTGATATTTTCAAGACACAAGAAACCCATCACCGAAGAAACGTCACCAAAACGAGAAGAGACGATGAAACCAGAGCCGTCATTGAAATATTTTAGATAATCTGAGGTTTAATGATTGGTTAGAAAGTTTAGAGAAAGAAATGCTTAACAAGAACCGAGTCTAATAAGTAATCATGATTAAGAGTCTAGGAGAGAGTTTATGAACTGTCTAATTATTATTGATACTCGACATTACAATATATAAGAGGGAAATACAAGGGTTTCCAGAGACTAAAGGAAGGGAAAACATGTGGCTTTGGTCAAGGGAAGGAGTGCCTAATTCAAACCAAGGAAGGCTGGCCATGCAATTGGTATCAGCATCTTTGACAAGATGCTGATCCTTTCCAGCTTGTGCCAGGCTGTCCACGCGGGCCTTATCCTTCCTTTCCAACGGATGGATAAGGGTAAACTCCTTTGGTAAGTGTCCGGGTAACTTGTCTTTTACCCGGGTGAGAATTTTCCTTGGTCGAGGTTTTGGTCGACCCAGACTTGTACGGATCGTACGGCCTGTACGGTCTGTACGGACTTTACAGTCATGGTCGATCCAAAACCCTCTCCTCCCTTCCTTCATTTCCTTTACCCAAATACGAACCTCAACTTAACACTCCTCCTCAAGCTTGACCATGTGAAACAATTCGAGCTTGAAAGGCTATGAGGTCTTCCTCATTAAAAACCTCACCAAGGAAAACCCATTGGGATAAAACCTTGATGAGGGAAAAAGAGTAACAACCCCTTAGCAGGGGATTAGCTAAGTTGGGTCAGATCAATGAGTCCCAAACGATCATGGATGTACTCCATTGTATTATGTCTAGCTGCCTTTGTGAACACGTATGCCAATTGATCCTCCCCCTTGTGTAGAATGGCATAATCACTCCTAACTCAATCATCTGTCTCACCTTGTAGCAATCAACTTCAATGTGCTTGGTTATTTCATGAAACACTGAGTTGCAGGCAATGTAGATTGCTGCTTGATTGTCACAATGCATGTTCATTGGTGTAGATTGATCTATCTCCATATGCTTCAGTATGCCTTTGATCCACACTAGCTCATTTCTAATCTTCAGCATTGCTCTATACTCATCTTCTGCACTAGAGCATGCAACCACCTTCTGCTTCTTACTCTTCCATGTAACAAGGTTTCCACCAACGAAGGTACAGTAGCTAGTAGTGGACTTTCTATCAGCTCGATCACCAGCCCAATCCGCATCACAATAACCCACAACTTCAGTGCTCCCATTGCACCCCATCCAGATTCCTTAATCTGGTGATCCATTTAGGTACATAAGGATTCTTTTCACCATGCGCCAATGATACTCATTTGGAAGTTGCATATGTTGACTCACCTGATTCACAACAAAACATATATCAGGTCGGGTAATAGTTAAGTATATCAACTTACCAAGAAGCTTCTTATTGAGCTTAGGATCATGGAATGGCTTGCTATCTTCAATCTCCTCCTCACGTGGGACCTTGTATCCATCTTCCAAGGGCATCTTGGCTATCTTTCCTCCATCTCTCCTTACATCTTTCAAAAGATCAAGTGTACACTTTCTTTGGGACATGAACAAACCTTCCTTGGATCTACATATCTCAATTCCAAGGAAGTATTTCATTTCTCTCAAGTCTTTAATTTCAAATACTGACTTGAGAAATTCCTTGGTCGAGTTGATACCGCTTTAATCACTTTGAGTGATAATAATGTCATCCACATACACATGGAGGAAAACAATACCTGAGGGAGTTGTGAGAGTGAAGAGGGTATGATCGAGCTCTGATTTTCTAAACCCCCTACCATTCATGATTGTGCTTAGCTTATTATACCAAGATCTTGGTTACTGTTTGAGGCCATAGATAGCCTTCTTTAGTCTCAACACATTTCCATTCAAGTTCTCCTTGCAAGAAAGCATTCTTCACATCCATTTACCAAAGACCCCATTCCAAGTTCACTGCCAAGGACAATACTATCCGGATTGTATGAAGTTTAGCCACGGGTGCAAAAGTATCGATGTAGTCTTCTCCATACGTTTGGGTGAACCCTCTTGCCACCAGTCTTGTTTTCCTCCTATCAACCTTCCCATTTGCAAGATATTTGATTGTGAAGATCCATCTACTTGACACAGCCATTTTCCCCTTGGTAATTCACTCTCATACCAAGTGTCATTCTTGATCATAGCATTTTGCTTCATCTCCTACTGATTCTCTCCATGCCTTATCCATTATAGCTTCTTCATATGATCTAGGAATGCTATTTTCATCTAGACTGGTCATGAATGCACAATGTTCTTCAGGGTACTTCGTAAAGGAACACACAACTTGAGATGGATGTTCCACAGCTTGTGCATTGTAGTAAGTCTTGTACCAAAGAGCTTGACGGTTCCTTTCTAAACTTTGCACTTCTTCTCAAACCAGCTTGCTGCATTTCTTGCCTCTGATCATCCACCTGTTCAACAACCTCATCTTCCCTTAGTAGAGTATCTCCTGTGGGAAGAATCCATTTTGTTGATCCATGTGGTTCACCCGACATTGGTTGATCTGGTCCACCCGGCCTTGGTCGATAAAGTCTACTCGGTCTTGGTCGATCTGGTTCACTCGGTTCATTTGAATCTTTTTCTTTTCCCCCAACATCATTTCCATCCTCTTCATCAACTTCTTCTTGTTGCTTTTCACCCACACCTTGATGATGTAGGTCCTGGCCATGTCCAGGTTCATCATTACCCCTCTCATGTTCGAGGTGGGGTGATTGTTGAGCATCCGTCCGTCTTGGAGTTTTATCTTTTTGTCCTTCAGTAACGCCAATACCGAGTCCTTCTAGGATCATTCTCTGATTAGTTACTCTTTCTGATTCTTGTGATAGCTCCTCCAAATCTGTCCACTTCTTTTCTTCATAGTAGCCTTTTGTTTCCACAAATTTCACCTCCCTTGATACTAAAACCCTTTTACTCACTGGATCATAGCATTTATATCCCTTATGCATGGTTGAGTACCCAATAAACAGAGCCTTGACACTCTTAGCTTCAAGCTAGTTCCGTAGTTCACCAGGAATTAGCAAAAACAAAGGCACCCAAATACCCGGAGATACTCCAATGGAAGTTTGTATTTGTTCAACACCTCAAATGGAGACTGATCTTGTAAGACATTGGTAGGGATGTGGTTGATCACGTAGCAAGAAGACGCCACCGCATCACTCCAAAAACGTTTAGGAACATTAGAGTGGAACATCATTGACCATGCTACCTCCATAAGGTGCCGATTCTTCCTCTCAGCCACACCATTTTGTTGAGGAGTTTAAGGACAACTCTTTTAATTGAAGGATCCCATGTTGAGCAAGGTGTCTCTTGAAAGCTAGGCTTGTGTACTCCCCACCATTATCTGATCTAAATTTTTTAATCTTAGCATTATAATGGTTAGTCACATAAGCTTGAAAACTTCTAAATGCTTCAAGAATTATATCCTTAGATGGCATCAAAGTTATTCAGGTGTATTTCGATTTTTCATCAATAAATGTCACAAAGTACTTGTAATTATCTATAGACAAGCAAGGTGCAGTCCAAACATCCGAATGAACTAAATCAAAGCATTTATCATAGGTAGTACTAGAAGTTGGAAAAACAGTCTTACAATGCTTGCCTAAAATGCAAGTCTCACACTCATTATTTTTAAACATAACACCTGGAAACATCAAGTTCAAAGCTCTAACATAAGGATGACCTAGTCTAGCATGCCACAAGGCATCATTATTTAACATAGAAGCAGAAGTAAATGAGTAAACATAATCATGAACATGAGTAAGATCTTCTAGCATATATAAGTCTCCCTTGGTTACTCCTTTTCCAATTAGTCTCTTGCTCTCAATATCCTGAAACTTCACATCATTAGGGCTAAAGATCACATTGCATTGTAAATCAGAAGTACACTTTTTCACGAGTAGCAAATTTGAAGTAAAGGCAGGCATATAGAAGGCCCTAGATTCTAACAATTTCAGGTTTCCTATTCCCTTAATTGGGACCTTCTCACCATTAGTTATCATTACATGACCATGAGTTGGTTCAATATCTTTAATGAGTGTAGTATCACTAATCATGTGATGAGATGCACCAGAGTAAATTATCAAAGGTTTAGACATATTGCAAGCATTATATGAATGACTACTTCTAGCCGGTTCATATGCATTTTCAGACTGACCTAGATGATGATTTGGGTCATCCTTAGTTCTAGTATGATCAACAATACTAGGCTCAGTTACGGATTCATCAAAGGAATACCCAAGAGTGTTACCATTGTCCTTGAAGATCTTGATTAGAGCATCAATGTCTGATCTCTTAATCAAGTCATTTTCATTGAACCTCTGGTTTAGCTGGTTACCCGATTGAGTGGTTTGAGTTGTCATGGCCATCGTCTCTCACCCATCTCCTTCACTGATCCGTTTGGTGGTACCCGCAACACTTGTCCCAGCAGCACTTATCCCTTTTTTTACACTGGTTCCATAGGAAATGTGAGCTCTTGACTCCTCGTCCTTCATGAACTTGGCTGGCTTAAGTGGGGGTGTAATATCCAGCACTGACTCTTTTTATGTCCATGCCTCTTACAATGATCACATGTCCCATTGAACCTCCTTTCTTCAAAACGATTGTGCATGAATCTGTTTGCTTGACGAACTTCTGCTTAATTGGCTAGAGAAAGTTCTTCCTTGCCTCCAAAGAGTCCAAGAGACCCTTGCTCCTTCTGGATTTGAGCGCATACATCCTCTAGATCAGGTAGTTCCCCAGCCTCAAAATGTGCTTGATCAGGTCATTGTATGTAGGATTCAAGGTAAGCAAGAGGCCAAAGACCTTGTCTTGCTCTCTTCTCTCATTTAGCTCAGCTTGATCAGTAGTGTTTGGCCTTAACATCTCCAGCTTTGACCATAAAGCTCTGAACTTTCCCAAGTGTCTTGTAAACTCCATGTCCTCTTGGACCAGATTGTTGATTGACCGCTTTACCTCAAACACCCTACTCAGGTTTGAGATGTTCCCATACACATTTTTGAGTGTATCCCACAGATCCTTTGCCTTTTCAAAGTAACTATATGCCTCCAAGATTGAGGGATCCAATGAACTTTGGAGAATGGACATCACAAGCATTTCTTCTTGTATCCACTTGTCTTCGTCGCTTGTGGTATCCTCCTCAACATCTTCATCCTTAGTAATTAGCTTTGGAGCTTCACCAGACGTGATATGTCCCCACAAACCCTTACTTCCCACATCATTCTTCATCAACCGAGACCATATGAGGTAGTTTCTTCCCTTGAGTGTAACCGGAACTACAACCTTCTTGTTTTGCATCTTGAGTCTTGAAAGAAATATGAGATCTAAATTATTGAGTCTTCTTGTGGATCAAACCCAAATTATGAGCAACCTGGCTCTGATACCATGCAATATTTTAGATAATCTGAGGTTCGATGATTGTTTAGAAAGTTTAGACAAAGAAATGTTTAACAAGAACCGAGTCTAATAAGTAATCATGATTAAGAGTCTAGGAGAGAGTGTATGGACTTTCTAATTATTATTGATACTCAACATTACAATATATAAGAGGGCAATACAAGGATTTCCAGAGACTAAAGGGAGGGAAAACATGTGGCTTTGGTCAAGGTAAGGAGCGGCTAATTCAAACCAAGGAAGGTTGGCCATGTAATTGGTAGCAGCATCTTTGACAAGATGCTAATCCTTTCCAGCTTGTGCCAGGCTGTCCACGCGGGCCTTATCCTTCCTTTCCAACGGATGGATAAGGGTAAACTCCTTTGGTAAGTGTCTGGGTAACTTCTCTTTTACCCGGGTGAGAATTTCCTTTGGTCGAGGTTTTGGTCGACCCAAACTTGTACGAATCGTACGGCCTATACGGACTGTACGGTCATGGTCGATCCAAAACCTTCTCCTCCCTTCCTTCCTTTCCTTTACCCAAATAAGAACATCAACTTAACAGTTATTTGCACCACCACCAACGACACCACGCCATGCTGTTGCTGTAAGTTGGAGTCACCAAAGGTGAATCTTGGGTCACCGTAAGTTGGAGTCACCGTGATCCAAGCCGTGCCGTGATTACCATGATCCAAACACGTGTCAGTTAAGTTTCTCCACTTTTATAATCACGTGTTTGGTAATTAAGTGCTCATATTTGTTACTTGCAGTGCAATTAACGTAATTATATTATAAACCGCAATGTGTAACTTTTAGAAAAAACCATGGTTTTTAGGTGTGACTTGTACCACAAGTGATCCCCTTTAAAGCCTAGAGTTGCAGAGCATTTTCCGATCTTGACTAAGGTGAGAGCTATTATCATAATTTCTCGTACACAGTTTAGGATTTTGAATAAATATAATTTAGTTCTAATCTGTTCTGTCTTCTTGAAATTGAGTCTTCTGGAGTCTGCTTGCTATAGTATTAGGTTCTATGCTTAAACCAGATATAGGGTGTTAAATGGTTCACATTGCTTGTTTCATTTATAATTTATATTATATATAAATATATATATCGAGTATTCCAGTGATAGGGATGTTAGACAAATACGAAAATGTAATTCTGTAGGTCGGTCAGTGACCAGTAGTATATTTGGTGTGGAGATGTTGCGGCACTGCCTAGTCGACCTGTTTTTCCAAGGCTTCGAGGTCGATAAATCGTATACGGGCGTATGGTACCAAGCACTTTCTCGGGGATGCTTTTGGCCTGTGTCGGAGATTTTAGGAGATTATTATTTATTATGTTATTTTGGAAAATGCGGGTGTTACATCTTACATCTTGATTCATCGTATTTTGATTAGAATCTTGAAGAACTTGTTATTTGTCTAAACAAGGTCAACTAGAATAACATGAGTTCAAAATGAGATACCTTCTTCATTATATCAAGAAGATAAATTCCAAAGATAAAAGGTGAATGTCGAAGCTTGCCAATGGTATTGAACACAATGACAAAACCATTTTATTTTTTTCGCTTACATAAATTTGTATTATTCTTAACCATATGTATACTATAAAGTAGATGTTAGATATATATATATATATATATATATATGTGTATATGTAGAGTGAAACCCAGAATAATAGTTTATTAATATATTTATTTTATAATATATGTTATCTTTATAGAAATAATCCAGATGATTATATTCAAATTTCTTAATGTTTCTTAAGCCACTCAAATAGTTGGGTTCGTGCAATGAGCCATGCATTCTGCCTGCGTACCATAACATTTTAATATTTCCGGTGGGTTATTACAGCAAAAACAACGACTTCCAGTACAGTGAAAGGGACGGACGCACTTTCGATCAAATTCTAAACCATCTGCTTTTCCCACTATATAAGAAAAATAGGATTAAAATGAGAATATAATAATATATGCATAGTTACAGTATCTATCATGATAAATGATGGAAAATGGAATATCTTTTACATATGCTTTATAGCATTGTACGTACATTGATGTAGAGGAACGAGAGAAATCATGATAAGGCACATGATAGCAAGATGTGATGATGACATTATCGTAATATTCTTCTAATAAACAATACTTTTGTTTGATATTCGATGGTTGTATTTCATAGGGATGTACAATGGGAACTATATATACATAAAAATATGTAAGAGCAACCTTATTATTCTAATATCTAAAATAGAGTCTAAATCAAATAAGATTATTATTCTAATAAAAACTAAATAATTAATTTAATTCAAATCTTTAAAATAGAGTAAGCCATCTATACATTTACAATTTTAATTTAAAGTTTTACAGAATATCTCACAATATCTTATATAATATATATATTTTTTGTCTCTCTTTTCATTTTTCCATTTATCACTTGAGATATTCATTGAATTTTATGGAAGATATTGCTCAACTGGTTATGCATTCATTGTATGATTTACTTATTTTAGTTTTTTCTATTCCTAAGTAATCAATTTAATAAAAATATAAACTATTATTATTTTTTATGCAAGTATGTATCTGTTTTCATTAATCACTTATTTTAAACAAATAATCTGAGTAATTGAAGAAAACAAAACCATCAACAAAAACTTAGCTAGAAAATCTTAAAATTTACCAAAAAAATAGCTAAAGTAAACCACCACTACAACTAGATGGTTTGACTGTAAAAAATAGATCATAATCTAAATGATACTGGAGAAAAGATTATTATTTGACTTCATGAGATACATAATCCCTTAAAATATTAATACAAGAAGATACAATATTTTTATTAAATATTATTTTTATTTAAATTATAACTTAGAAATATGAAAAAACTATGATATGTAAACCATACAATTAATATATAGCTAATAAGGGAAATTTCATCCATAAAATTAAATGAATATCTGAATAATAAGTGAGAAAATGGAAAGAGAGACAAAAAATATTTTATTTAAGATATTATGAGATATTCTTCAAAACAGTTAACTACATCTGTTAATGTATAGACTACTTAATCTGTTGTGAAACTAAATAAAGAATGAGGAATTCGTGTGTCTTTATTCATAGCATAGGTCTCTTTATATAGAGATTACAAAGGAGGTTTAAACGGACTTTAGAGAAAAGTAAATAGTACAAATCCTATTGCAACTAGGATTTAGCCTTTGCCGAAAACTCTAAACTTATATGGTCTAGGTTTAGTAAAACTCTATGCAATAGGTTTATGGTCGGTCTGGTTATGGTCATCCACCTTTTGGTTCATAACACTCCCCCTTGGATGCCATAACTGTTTGGAGCTTGTAATGTGCTTAATTTTGCCTCATTAAAACCTTTACCCGGAAAACCCAATTGGGAAAAAACCATGGTGAAGAAAAAATAGTACAACACACATTACTCCCCCTGATTTGGAAATCTTTACCCGGAAAACCCAATTGGAACAAAACTATGGTGAAGGAAAAATAATAAAACACACATTACTCCCCTTGATTTGGACCTTAGTTAAGGTCCTTCAACCTTCGCATTCCAATCTGATGTATTAAATTCTTTAGTGTCGTGGTTGGTAGAGATTTGGTGAAGAGGTCGGCTGAATTGTCACATGACCGAATTTGGACCACTTGGACCTCTCCTGCTTTCTATAACTCGTGGGTGAAAAAGAACTTTGGCAATATGTTCTTCGTCCTATCTCTTTTGATGTATCCATCCTTGAGCTGAGCTATGCAAGCTGCATTATCTTCCTACATGATGGTCGGTTCTTCTTTTCAATCGACCATCCCACAATCTGATCAGATATGTTGAGTCATGGACCTCAACCAAACACATTCTCGGCTGGCTTCATGAATGGCCAAGATCTCGGCATGGTTGGACGATGTGGCTGCTATGGTCTACTTCATGGATCGCCAACTTATAGCAGTTCCACCAATTGTGAAAACATAACCTGTTTGAGATCGAGCATGGTGTGGATTTGATAGATAACATGCATCAGCAAAACCAACTAAACCTTCTTGTGATTGGTTAGTATAAAACAATCCAAGATCTTTCGTTCCTTGTAAGTAAATAAGTAAATGTTTAATCTCATTCCAGTGCCTCATGGTCGGACATGAACTGAATCTAGACAGTAAATTCACTAAAAAACATATATCTGGTCGTATGTGGTTGGCCAGATACATTAAGGTTCCTATGACACTTAGATATGGTACTTCTGGACCAAGTATTTCTTCCTCCTCTTTCTTTGGACCGTATGGGCCAGTTTCCGGACCAAGGGACCTTACGACCATGGGCGGTGATAATGGGTGACATTGGTCCATATTAAATCTCTTGAGTACCTTTTCTGTATATGCCATTTGATGCACAAGGATTCCATTGTTTATGTACGCAAGTTGTAATCCCAAACAAAACTTGGTTTTTCCAAGATATTTCATTTCAAACTCTTTCTTGAGATATTTAACTGTTTGGGAAATCTCTTTAGAGGCTCCTATGATATTCAATCATCAACATAAACTGCTATGACCACAAATCCCTTATTCTCGATTTTTTTTATGAATATGCATGGACTGATCATATCATTCTTATATCCTTCTTTCACTAAGTATTCACTTAGTCTATTATACCGCATTCGGCCACTTTGTTTCAATCCATAAAGAGATTTGTTCAGTTTAATGCAATGTTATTCTCGAGAACTTTTCTTATCTTTGAGCTCAATACCTTCTGGAACTCTCATGTATATCTCATTATCCAGTGGACCATATAAGTATGATGTTACTACATCCACCAAGTGTAAATCTAATTCCTCTCTTATGGCCAGACTTATTAGAAATCAGAATATAGTAGCATCCACCACAGGGGAATATGTTTCCTCATAATTTATTCCTGGAATCTGTGAGAATCTTTGTGCAACGAGCCTTGCTTTATATCTCACGACTTCACCACGTTCATTTCTCTTCCTCACAAATACCCACTTATATCCCACTGGTTTAACATCATATGATGTCCTTATAATCAGACCTAACACATTACTCTTCTTTAAAGAGTTTAACTCCACGTTTATGACTTCTTTCCACTTAAGCCAATCTGATCTATGAGTGCACTCTAATATAGACGTGGGTTCTTGATCCTCATTTAAATCCATAAGTTTAAGTGCTACCTTGTATGCAAATAAATCATCAATGTCGACATCTTTTATGTTCCATTGTGTTCCAGACATGATATAGATCTCATTATTATCAGTACCCTCAGTACCTAGAAGTTTGGCGTCCCCAATCTTATTATTTGGTACATTCGGATCGACCTGGTCTGGTATTGGTTCGACCATGGTCGGTTCGACCATGGACTGCCCGGCCGTGGTTGGTCCGACCATGATTGGTTCGACTATGGTTGGGTCGACCATGTCTTTAGCCTCAGATTCCTTTTCTGCACCTCTCTTTGTTTTCCGAGGAAACTTATCTTTGGAACCTATTGGCCTACCATGTTTCAAACATGTCTTAGACTCTGTAGCAACTTGATTTTGTCTCTCCTAGACATTAATTCGTATATGTGCACTACAAGCTGGTATATGTGACTTTGTCAGTTTCTTTGTGTCAGCAAATGAGTGTGACTACTGATTAGCTAGCTTTTGCAAATCTATAATCTTTTGGACTTCTATATCACATTGTTTAGTCTGAGGATCTTGCCAAGACAATGATGGTTGATTCCATTCAATTTCTGTTACCAGCTTATTATCTCCCCCTAATGTTGGATAGTTAGACTCATCAAAATGTGAGTCTGCGAACCTTGCCTTAAATAGATCACCCGTGGTTTACTCAAGGTACTTAGTTATAGTGGGAGAATCATATCCGACATATATTCTCATCCTTCTTTGAGGTCCCATCTTAGTTCTCTCTGGTGGAGCAATTGGTATATATACTGCACATCCAAATGTTTTTAGATGAGACACGTCTGGCTCATGACCCGTAATTAGTTGGGATGGTGAATATCTATGCTCACTAGATGGCCTGATGCGTATTAACTCTGCTGCATGTAAAAATGCATGTCCCCAAGCAGATACTTGGAGTTTCGACCTCATGAGTAATGGTCGAGCAATCAGTTGAATTCTTTTAATGAATGATTCGGCCAAGCCGTTTTGAGTATGGACATGTGCCACATTATGTTCCACACTTACCCCCATGGACATACAATAATCATTAAAAGCTTGGGAAGTGAATTCACCAGCATTATCTAGACGTATAGTCTTTAAAGGAAAATCTGGACAATGAGCTCTTAATCTTATTATCTAAGCAAGTAACCTTGCAAATGCCAAATTTCGTGTGGACAATAAGCATACATGTGACCATCTGGTCGATGCATCAATAAGGACCATAAAATATCGAAATGTCCCATAAGGTGGGTGTATTGGTCCACATATATCACCTTGTATCATTTCCAGAAAGTTTATTGTTTCCTTAGTCACTTTGACTGGTGATGGCCTAACAATGAGTTTCCCTTGTGTACATGCTACACACGTGAGATTCTTTGGGATAACTCGTCTTTCTTTCAAGATGTGCCCTTTAGTATTCATTATAAGTTTTCGCATCATGTTTGAACCAGGGTGGCCAAGCCTGTCGTGCCATAAAGTGAAATCATCAGTGAACCTTTTGTTCACTACGACATTAGCCTCCATCATACTGGTCTTTGCATAGTAAAGACCATTAGAGAATGCATGTATAGTCTCGACCACTTTCTTATGGCCTTGGACGTGCTCTACAATTTGAAGGAACTCTTTGTTTCCTTCACCCATTGTTTCAATATGGAAACCATTCAATCTTATATCTTTGAAACGCATTAGGCTCCTTTTAGAGCAGGACGAATATAGAGCATCTGATATATCTAAATGTGCGCCTTTAGGCAACAAGATACTTGACTGGCCGTGGACTTAAGGATGGCTATACCCGCAATGGTACTTATATTAACATTTTGTAGGGTCAAGTCTATGAAGTATCTTTTTTCTTTAAGAATTGTGTGGCTTGACACAATGTCCACAATCAATATGCTCGTATCATCTTTCATTCTATCAAATAAGAAATCATTCATCTTATTATAAATTCAAAACAAAAAAATCAAGTAAATTGCAAGGAAACATGAGGTCAAAGTAACATAATGCAAATCAAAAATACAAAAGGTTTGATGCCGAAATCAACTGGATTCTTTTAGACAATCAGAAGTTTCATATTCCATAAGATCATCTTGATAATTATCGAAATCACCATTGTCATCTTGGACCAAATGGGCTTCAGGATTCTTCCCTTTTATACTCTCTTGGTAGAGGTCAACGAGATGTCTGGGAGTCCTACAATTCTTAGCCCAATGATTACCCATTCCACATCTATGGCACACAGATTTGGTCGAGTGTTGTGGCTTAAAAGATGTACCACGGCCACCTCGTCCTCGACCATGGCCTAAACTGGTTCCACAACCACGGTTATAGTGATTCCCTCGGCCACGGTTCGATCCATTTCCTCGACCATATGAATTGTAGTGGCCTCGACCACGACCATTCCATCCACCACGGCTATGGCCGTGTGGTCTGTTTTGGACATGGTTACTTTGCTTATTTTCTTTCATTTCTTTTGTGGCCTTGTTGGCTTCTGGTAATTGGGTTGGTCCAGGAGGTCTCATTTCACTGTTCCTCATCAACAGTTCATTGTTTTGTTCGGCCAGTAATAAGCACGAGATCAGATTTGCATAAGTCTTAAAGCTCTTTTCTCTATATTGTTGTTGTAACAACACATTACTTGTGTGGAAGGTGGAAAATGTCTTTTCCAACATGTCATTTTCCGTTATAACCTCACCACACAGTTTCAATAAAGAAACAATCTTAAATAGGGCTGAGTTGTGTTCGTCCACGGAGTTGTAGTCTTGGATCCTCAGATTCCTCCAATCAAATAGAGCCTTTGGTAATAACACCGTTCTTTAGTGATCATATCTCATCTTTAATTCATTCCAAAGGTCTAGAGGATTCTCAATAGTAAGATACTGATCTTTGAGACTCTCCGCAAGATCATGGTGAATAATCAATATTACCATGTATCTATCTTTCTCACTGGCATTGTTGTGTTTTGTGATACATTCACCAAGTCTTTTGACTTTAGGATAATCTTTATATCCAATGCCCATTGTAAGTAATTATCTCCAGAGATATTTAGGGCTGCATAATCCAGATTGTTGAGTTTCGACATCTGAAATCATATATCAATCAAGTTTATGTTTCAAACAAAACGATCATAAGGCAATCAAGTTTTCTTGACCAAACCAATCAAAAAATTCGACCATGTGATTTCTATATGCGGCCAAAGTGCTATGGATATGCAAGACAATCCTAACGATCAATGTCTATATGTTCAATAGGTTATATGAATGCATATCAAACAAGTTTAATGATCAATCAAGACAATCCAAGACATATAGATCAAACAAGTCATGCGGCCAAGATAGTGTAATTCAAGCAAGCCACACGGCCATATGGGATGATGCAACAATCCTAGATATCATGATCTATATGTTCAAGTAACCTCAATAAAAGCAATCAATTCGATTTTACAAGGATCACAATTTTATTCTAGATGGTCGGATCCTAAAGACAAGGTGGTCGGATTCAATCTTACGATATTCAATCAAGGTTCGACCAATTTAGGATTTCAATTCGACCAAGTTAGGTTTCAGTTTGAGATTAGGTTTTATAAATCAATCTAGCATCCTAGCTCACAAATAAAATCAATCAATGATTAGGGTTTTAGAATTTGGAGATTAACCTATTCGGATTAGGGTTAGGGTTTAGCATTAGGGTTAGTTCCCTAATCAACCTAGCAATCATTTAAGGTTAAACAAAAAAAAATCAATCTAATCAACCTAACAATTGGATTAAAAACCTCAAGAATAATTGATTCAAACAACAAGAATCAAGCATATAGTTTTAGGGTTTCATATGATTTGGGTTTTTAGGGTTTATGACAATCTATTAGGTTTTTAGATCAATATGGATCAATCATTCATGCAAAGCAATCTCAAATAGGCCAAGATATTCAAACTTAGAAAGCAACCTCTATTCTCAAAACAATAAATCGAAACAATCAACAGCTTTTAGGGTTTTGATTTGAACATTAGTATTTTTTATTAGGGTTTTTGATCAAAACAATCAACCATGTATAGAAATCAATCTATCCAGCAACTTAGCAATCTTTCTAAGTTCATTCAATTGGTTTTAGGTTTTAGTTTGATCATTAGTTCATTCGATTGGGGTTTTGAGGTATTAGGGTTTATCGGGTTACCAGTTTCTTTCTACGGAGTTGAGTGGACCACCGAGAGAGGTTGATTGCACGTACGAGATGATTCACGGACTGGTATGCGGATCAGGATCGACTAGAGTAGACTTGGTTGTTGCTTGTTGAAATCGGATCAAAGGTATGAAGATTGATGAAGGTTTTTGATCGATGGGGATTTACGGTTTTTAGTCGAAACTTTAGCTTAGGGTTTAGGGAACAAACTCGTGCTGATAACGTGTTGTGAAACTAAAGAAAGAATGAGGAATTCGTGTGTCTTTATTCATAGCATAACGTCTCTTTATATAGAGATTACAAAGAAGGTTTAAACCGACTTTAGAGAAAAGGAAATAGTATAAATCATATTGCAACTAGGAAAAAAATATATCCAAAACCAATATGGAAAAGGTTTAGCCTTTGCCGAAAACTCTAAACCTATATGTCTAGGTTTAGTAAACATCTATGCAATAGGTTTATGGTTGGTCCGGTTATGGTCATCCACCATTTGGTTCATAACATAATCCATATTGAACATTCAAATAATTATTAATTTTTATTAAAACAATAATCCTATATGATTTAGAACCCCATTTTAGATACTAAAATAATAAGGTTGGTCTCACATAATTATATATATAGTCTAGGTTGTACGTTAGTAGGAAATACAACTATCAAATAGTAAACAGATAAAGTGTTTTTCGAACAGGATTACAATAATGTAATCATCATATTTTCTTATCATGTGCCTCTACATCAGTGTATGTATAATTCTATGATGCATATATAAAAGATATTCTGTTTTCGATCATTTAACATCAATGACATTGCAACTATTCATACATTATTATATTATTAATATTCAAAAAGCTACTTTTCTTATAGTGGGAGACACATACGGTCTAGAAACATTAGCAAAACAATGCCTCCTTTTAGAATGTTCCTTACATCGAGTAGGAAGGTATTATGCTTGTTGTGTCGAATGAGAGAAACATTAAAATGTTGGGTTAAGAAAGCATAATGTATGACTGCTTGCAAAAAGCTCCCAGTTCGATGGCTTAAAAAACTTAAAGGATTTAGACCATATTCATGTGAAATATCTCAATAAAGTTATAAAATGTTATAAAATAAAGATACTATTTAACTATTGTTTTGGGTATCATAATATATATATATATATATACTTTAATCTTTTTACATTTGATAACAAATTTATGTAATAGGAAAATAAATAGAATGATGATTGTTGTAATTGTTTATTTGTTTAATTCAGTCAAGCATCATCAAGAGCAAATATAATAACTATCAAAGCACCCTAACATCAATTTCTATTGGTTAGGCAAACAAAGAGCAAAATTGAGTTAGTTTAGACATTTCATCAAACATCTTCTGGATGTGAAATGTCTAATGATCTAGATTAGAAAGATCAATACTATCTAGCATTAAACACACTCAATAAGCACAGAAACATAAGAATCCAACACTAAACATCCTAGATCTTCACTTAATCACTCTAATCACCCTAACCCAAGAGTCTACTAACTACTCTTCATGTTTACCCTTAAACACATAATATATTCAAGACTAATCATGTTAACGAGATGAAAAAACTCAACCTGGTCTTATAGTATTTATAGTGGTCTAAAAACAAACCGAGTCAACCCAACGAACCTGGCTTGACCCAAACACAAATGGATAAAAATCTGTCAAACTCTGGATGTTGACTTCTTGAACACTCACAGAGGCCTCGAGAAAGTTCTCTGACTTCTATGCCCCCAAACCGCTCAACACTTCGTTCTGAGATCCTCCTTGATTCCTTAGTAGCGGCTCTCATGACCACTCCAGCACCCCGAGTCAGCTTTTGCACAATCTTCACATACCGTTGCGTAAGGCTGCGCCAACACTTAGCGAATTGAGGTAAAGTCGATGGGTTCACAGAGGCTCTATGACATGGTCGTTAGGCCGCATCGTATCCTGGCCGCTGTGACACTTAGCATGTAAACTGTTTTCGAACAAATATTCTTCTTTTGCTTCATAATTATCTCCAATTGCTCCAAATCCACCAAATGGTATCTCTATCACATGATAAGGACATATGTAATGCAATGCAATACAACCCTAAACATGTCTAAATTACATCCTAAATGATCTAAATGTACCAGAATGAATGACCAAAACAATGTAAATAAGCAATATATCATTTTATCATTAAAAGATCAAGTCCATGCGTGGTATCAGAGAAAATCTTTCCTTCGGAGTGAAGAATGTCCATTGGAGAAACCGTTACCAGGGGTAATGATTAAGCGTTTACGCACGCAACATTAAACTATTCTGAAAACTTTACCACAATCGAATTGTATGTTGATGTAGGACTTTGTAATCGAATCCACATAGAACTAGTGATCTATAACACCTAGAAAACACAAATTTTATTAATATAAGCAAATAGAAAAAAATGATGAATCTAAACTAATTAAATAGAAAGACAACTAAAAGCAACTACAAGATAAAACGAGGAAAAAAAGCTCTTGGGTAAGGTAATTGATTGGAGATGATAACCTTCAGATTTAAGAAGCAAAACATAAACAACTAACAAGTTCTATAGGTCTATATCACTTTTAAATAGAGTAATTCAATTCTGTGACAATAGTCTCTATGTTAATCATGCATCAAACATCAATTTTCGCTGGTATAATACAATCAAGCATGCATAAATCATAAGTCTACTAACCAGTAGACATCTCTAGCATCTCATTGAACACCTTTCATGCATGAAATCACTTGATCTCTAAATCAACTAGATCAAAGTTAATCTAGCATTAAGAGCACCTAACAAGTATAGAATGATGTCATTCTAGTTCTAAACATCTCAAATCACCCATCTTTCACCACTACCTAACCCAAAAACCCTAATGGTCTACTCCCTAGCAGCTATGAAAACTCAAGACATTGTCACTAATCTTTGAAAAGCCTTGTGTAGAGAAGAGTAAATAAGATATAAACAAAGAAAATACTTAGAGTAAAACAAGAAATCACAATAGTTTAAGTGTAATAACAAGTGAAATTAATAAAACTAAGGCTTAGGTAGTTTGGGGTTTATTTTCCCCTAAAATGCCTATTTATAGGTCTTTAAAAACGAACTCGATCGATCTGACAAACCCAGGTTAAACAAATTAACTCTAGGGTAAACAGTTTTTAAAAAATGCCAACCGCAATTTTCAAAACGCAATCACCAAACGTAGGTTGCTAAATTGCGTTTGCGATCTCGTTTGCTTACCGCGTTTGATGTCTTTCTTCCTCACTACAGACTACCTCTGGCTGCATCGTGGAGCCGCAGTTGTGGACCCGTGTTATCCCGCGTCCACAACCTGTGTTGAGTCTTGCGAATCTCGACTCCTTGCCGTGTTTCCGCGGCTACAACCAACCCACGGTGAGTCCACGACATATCTCCTCTCCACCGCGGCCAAGCTCAGCCCGCATCGTCGGACCGCGGTGGTCCTTCAGCTTCTTTGGTGCGATTATGAGAACTCCGGTGATCCCCGTCGACACAGCCGTGATGAGCCAAGGTGGAGCTGTCTCCGATTTGCCATTTCATCATATTTTCACATCCAGTCCTTCCATATTTTGATAACTTTTATTTGGGACCCCAAACTTAATAACTTTTCTATAAGGTCCTCTCGAATCAACTCCAAACTTTCGATTAAGAAATCTAAATCTCCTCGTAGTTGCAAAATGGTCCTTCTCTCTTTGTGTTTTTCAAATCAGCCACAAACTTTGTATATTGCAAGAATGACCTCATGATTTAACCCCAAACTCACCACGTGCAATTCAACCCATGTGCTATGCAAATGAACACAATAATGCAATACATAGATCTAATATGCATCCTAAAATGGCTTATATGAACAAAAATGAAATACCATTACCGACTAAAATCATAATATATCAACTCCTCTAAACTTGCTATTTACTTGCACACAAGTAAAATTTCAAGAACACTAGGGAAAAAGTTTGAAAGTCGGAAATGAATTTCTAGAATAACAACAAAATCTTTCAACTCAATGTGCATCCAAGTGTTGTAAAGTGCACCAATGATCTCTACTCGAAAAGACTTAGCCGTACGTATCCATCAAACATATAATGCCTTAGAGTCAACCTTCAATATATTTATAAAGCACAAATGCAACACAACTCTTTAGCATTCATTAGGTGTTTAGTGAAATCTCTTCATAAAACTTGAAACATAAACCAAAATTTGGTGCTAAAGAGCATAAGATGGGTTTTTAAGGTGGAGTTTATTCAATCACATTCAAAGGTTTCACTCAAGAAAAGGAATGCACAAGCTAATTTCAAAAGTAAGAAGAAGAAAAAAAATCATGCATACAAGTATTCACTTCCATGTTCTACACTTCCCTAATTACATTTTTACAATTCAAACCATGAATAAATCCAAGTTACGTCACTCGCCCCCAAACTCACTCGTTTTCACTATTTCACTACTTAAAAAGTTTTTTTTCTTCTTATTTATTTGCTCTTTTTCTTCTCATCCTCCTTATCTTTCTTTCCTTTGATTCGTGTATTTTTTTTCTTTTTTTCTTTTCTAGAAAATACTTCTCTTATGCACTTAAAACTTTTCTTACTTTCTCATACTTCCTAAGTTTCTCATTCTTTTAGCATTTAACCATTTTGATTGTTTTCACTCTTTCAATGCTCATATTCCTCTCTTTTATTCTCTTCTTTTCTCACCTATCGAATCATAACCTCACTCCCAATAATCCCGTCAAACGCCCAATCGTAACCAATGAAAGCAATTGGGATATGGAAGAACCTACTTGTTGTACTCCTATCATTTAAAAAATTTCACGCATAAGTATACATCATCAATAAGAGGCCTCACTCAATCAAACAAAATAGGGAAAATAAAATGGTTACGGTTCAAGGTGGAGTACCATTCAATTGATGCAAATAGCCATTCAAGCTTGTAAAGAAGGTCAAAATGGATAAACAAACTTCAATGTTTTAGTATTACCAAGATTGAGCAATTCTAGTTCCAAGATAGATTAATTAGATGTTCATTTTAATCCAAATTCATAGAGTTGAGCTACAAGGAAAACATGCATCTACAAATGAGTTCAACTTCTAAGTATGGTTCTTCCTTAACTTCATGTTCATTCAAATGCAATACACAAACTCCAGGGATGGGTATTCAATCAAACTCTTAAGTTGTTACCTACAACGAAAGTCCCTTAATTCTCTCAATGCATATGCATTCCATATCCATTATATGCACTAGACCCAGTCCCAAAATGCAAATGAGAAGTATAGACAATGCAATGCATGAGATTCTAGATGAAAAGAAAACAAAATAGAACACAAGGTGAGATAGATGACTCACCCCCAAACTTACTTCACAGTCTCTTGTGTGAGAGTAAACTTGAATGAAATCTAAGTATTTACAAAGTTGGAGATGCACTTACTTAGATTTATTGACTGAATCGGGTGGTATAGGACCCTTGGCCTCAAAACTATTCCACTGAAAAAGACGAGCTGAAACGGAGAAAGTGAAGGCGGGATGTGTCAGAGCTCTTTACCCAAGTAGCGAAGACCTTGTTTCCAAGTCTCGGATCACCGATATCATACTCATTATAAAACTAAGCTCTGAAATCTTTCATTCTAATCTCTTCAAATGGTACCTTCCTTGGATTAGAAGAGAGAATGCCAAGATGCTTATCAATCAACTTTTCAGTTGGAGGTGGTTGGTATCTCTTTCCATATTCACAATAGTTTTCTTGACCAAAGTTTTCATGTGGTTGATAATCCAATGAAGTGGTTGGTTCTTGAGTTCTTTAACTAAATGTGGAGCTTCGAGATATCGTCTTTTCTTGGCTCTCCAAAAGATTCTTTAACAATGATTCTAAGTCTAAAAACATGATCTTCTTCTCTTGTGATCGTGAATGTAAGTTGGAAATGAACAATCACTTGAAAGAAAATAAAACTTAAGGGTGCCAAATGGATTAAGTGTTTACACATACATACACCAATTAATCTGTTTTGAAAAATATACCATAATCGAATAGTATGTCGATGTAGCACTTTACAATCGAATCCACAGAGAACTAGTGATCAATAACACCATGAATACACAAACTTCTTTAATATAAGCAAATAGGGAAATCTGATGAATATAAACTAATTAATAGAAATACAACTAAAAGTAACTACAAGATAAAACAAGGAAAGGCAATCTCTTGGGTAAGATAATTAACTAGAGATGATAAATTTTAGACTTAGAAGGCTAACATAATCAACTAACAATTTATATAGGTCTAGATCACATTCATCTAGACTAATCCACTTTCGTGACAATGGTTCATATGCTAATCATGCATCAAACTTCAATTCTCATTGGTCTAACACAATCAAGCATGCATAAATTACAGGTCAACTAGCCATTTAACATCTCACATCGATACTCATTGGCTAAAAATATTAAAGAAAATGTTAAGTTGGTTCAAACATTTTATCAAACATATTATGGACATGAAATTACTTAAGGTCTTAATCAATTTGGTTAAAGCTAATCTAACACTAAGAACACCTAAGTCATAGACAATGCTAATCAAGAAATAAACATCCTAACATAACCCATGATTAATCACAAAGTGACTACTGATTAATCTTCATAATAATCTTTAAAGATATGTTAATTTTAATGTTAACCATGATAGAAATGTAAATAATCACGAATATCACAATATTTAATGAAGAATTTCCTTAAAATATCCAAACTTTAAAGTTTACAAATTGTTCTTATGAGAAAAAGAGATAGATTAGGTTTTTGGACTTATAAAAACATATATAGGAAACCTTAAATCTAAACTAGGTTAACCGGAAATCTCGGGTTAACCCAGATCAAACCAAGAAAAACCAGATTTTCTAAATTTAAACCTAATTTTCATGTCGCAAATGCCAAACCCAGGTCGCCAAACGCAGATGCAAACACAGATCGCCAAGATGAGACAGTGTTGGAGACTGCGTTATGTTATCTTCTCTAGCCATGGATGAGCTTCACCCGCATCACCGGCCCGATGTGGCTCTCTCGATGTCAACCTCTTTTTGTCTTTCCGCGGCCATCTTCGAACGACTCGACTCTCTGCCTCGATTCCGCAGTGAGTGGTATGCAGTGAAGCTTTGGGTCAAGGTCCTATTTTCATTATTTTGCAGTCAATTCTCCGTCAACTTCGTCAATAGACCCAGTTTT
>CAJHQP010004268.1:0-57409 GCA_905132765.1 Moricandia arvensis | reverse complement strand
ATTTAGTATCTGTTATTAAGACCAATGGAGTCCCTGGGACAATCTATTATGTAAGCTCTTCAAGTACTCACTTGCTGGAGATGCTTCGCATTGGCTTAAGCAACTACCACCAGGATCTCTGTCATCTTGGACAAACATCAAGAATGCATTCCTGCGTAATTTCTTTAATGATGCACGAGCAGAAGACTTGAGGAGCAGAATCGCTACATTCACACAGGAGCCTTGAGAATCATTCAGAAGCTCCTGGTTCAGATTCAAATCCTACCAGATAGACTGTCCACATCACGGTTTCAATGAAGTGCAACAACTTACAATTTCTTCAGAGGTATTGATCTGCAATACCATAAGGCCTTAAACATAGCTAGTGAAGGGAACTTCAGCACTAGGAGTCCAGAAGAAGTAACAAAGCTTATTGAGAACTTGACATCTAGAAATAGCACCAAGAACACTAACTATGAGAGGAAGAAATCAGCTCCATCTTTGAGCAAGGAGCAGATAGATGAAGTCAAGGCAAAGCTGGATAGCGTTCAGAAATTTCTCAAGAAGCAAGAAGTGAAACCCCTGGAAGAAGAAGATGAGGAAGAGAATGAGAATTTTGTTGGTGGAAACGGTTACTAGAGACCGGGAAATCAAGGCTACAATGGAAACTCTTATGGTGGCAACAGGAGTAACTACAATCAGAACTCACAGCAGCAGAAGCCTCATGAGAGCAAGTTAGAAGCTATGGTTGATAGAATACTGGAGCAGCAGCAGCAGATGATTGTGAACTTCAATGGGAAGATAGATTCCCTGTACATCAACCTCAACACAAAGTTTGAGACTCTCAGCACTCATGTCAATAAGTTAGAGAATTAAGTGGTCCAAACAAATGAGGCCATTCAGAGACATGAGACCCTGATTAAGAAGAAAGGGGAAGCTAGTCAGAAGCACCACGTCAATGCATTGATAGTTGAAGATTTTTGGCAAGAAGTGAAGAGAGAACAACTCCATGAAGGAGATTTCCATGTAGAAAGTGTCATGTCCTTCGGCAGTTCGCATTGGTGTCGATCGACACCCGAACCAGAAAGTCGATCGATGGAACCTGCAAAATCGTTGCCTCGTGTGAATCGTCTAACGTCGATTGACGTCGAGAAGCTTCGATCGACAATCCCCAACAATAGACCCAATTCGTTTACCAAGTCTGAGTGTCGGCCTATTTGTCAGACCATCAAGGATGGAGACTCAAGATCAGAACGCCGATAGACCTGATCCCATGACAACAGAAAGGCACCCTGAAGGAAACAGAAGATTCCCAAACATCTTCGCAGAGAAGCAACTGGCAAAGAGATGGATGGCTTTGCCAAAAGAGTTTTTAAAATTCCTTTATATACTTAATTTGATAAAGCATATTATACTCATATATTGTGGATGTTTTTTAAGGAATCCAAGGAAATAGAAAAGGACATAAAGTGCATGTTCAATGACCTTAGTGAGAAGATGAAGCAGAGGACTGCTCTCAAGAAGAAAAGTGACCCTGGAAAATTTGTGATTCCATGTTTTGTCAAAGGTCACGAGTATTCGAACGCCCTCTACGATACTGGATCAGCAATTAGAGGGATGGCAGAGAAGCTAAGCTTGAAAGTGGAGCCTTCTAGTGATTCATTCACCTTTGTGGATTGCTCCAAAGTGAATATAGGAGGGATAGCCAGAGACGTCCCACTGCATATTTGCAACGCCTTAGTCCCAGTAGACTTCCATGTGATGGATATAAAGATTGATTGAAACTGTTCCTTACTCCTTGGAAGAGCATTCATGGCAATAGTGGGAGCTATCTGCGACATGAAGACAAACAGGTTGTATCTATCCTTGATTGATCCATACAACTTTTATGAACATGTTAAAGTCAAGAACAAGGCTACTCAGATAGAATTGGTTAATGATCCACGTTTGATTGCTACATGCTTCTGCAAATATGATCAAGATGACGAGCCTTCGGACACAGCATCAATCGACACCCAACCCTTGGCATCGATCAACGGTAGCTTCAACCAGAACCTGCATGAAACCCACCCTTCGGCATCGATTAATCTCACTCTCCACCATCAGTCGACGATTATGCCACGGATCAGAACGACGAAGACTGTCAAGAAGACATAATCTACATTGGGCAGCAATACCATGAGAGGATGCCAAAAACCAACAACCCAGAGTATGATGATTCTTACTTCGAAGAAGAAGCGGTCGAGTACCACGCTTTTGCACTCGAAAGAACTGGAAATTTTGTAGGATCCTATGGAAGCTGGAATGCAGCATCGATCGACTGTGGCTCAGCACCATCGATCAACAACAACCCGACAGAAATCGATGACGATTATGGCTACCACAAACCAGATGAGTTTGGAATTATGAGGGTCCCATATGGATATGCACTAGCAATGGATGGAAAGATTCTTAATGTGTCCAAGGATGATATCGCAGACATACTGGCTATGGATAACGGATCAGGGAATCTCTTAATAAAACAAACATCGATTGGGACAGTCAGATCAGCGTTGATTGACGGTAACACTTGGCCATCGATCGACAGTTACCACACAGCATCTGGGTAGATGCTGGTAACAGAGGAGTTATTAAAAGACAAGCTTGATGCAGTTTACTTTTTCCAAGACCTGATGAGGGATAGTATCGAGAAGAGTTTGGACGATATTTCAGAGCCCTCAAATGCCATACTTAACATGTTGATGGGATGCATTCAAGCACTCGAAGAAAGGATGAGCAGATTGGCGTTTGCTCAGAGGAAGATGGAAAATCAGAAAACCAGAGCATATGAGGCTGTCAGAGGCTTCATCAGTGCATGGTTTGAGACGAGCAGAGAGTATGTGGAAACTTGCTTTCCACATTGGTTTGATGAACAACCTTCGTAGTCCAGAAGTTAAAACGTCGAGCTTAAAACTATAACCAAGTGCTGAGTGGGATGCAGCCCACTTTGTAGTAAGTTTTATTTTGATTTTTAATTATTTAGTTATTAATTACGTTTTTTATTTAATTACTTTAGGTTTTCAAAGGAGGAGTAGAACAGTTCGAAACCACCATCGGTCGACACTAGGACCTCACCATCGGTTGACGGCTTGGATGGTTCACCATCGGTCGACACTCAACACTCACCATCGGTCAACACTCCTTACAGAGTTTGGTAACCTCGACTTTCTCTCAACCTTTTACTTATGATTTAGTTTTTATTAACCAATCCTGACGGGATACACTAGGGACAATGTTTCAAGTCTGGGGGAGGTTTGCTGATGATTTTATCTATTTTGAGTTTTTATCTACTAAGTTTTTCAAATAGTTTAATAGAGTCAAGAGGGGATTATGATCACAAATTATTTATTGACTAACCACACTATAGCGCCATTCTTAGACATGTTGATTGCAGAGATTACTAGAGATGCCAAAGTGGATCATCCTGCCACTAGATCACACTTACTAAGAAAGTTTGAAGGAACCAAAGTTGATCTCCAACCTAATACTGACTACTTTGCTTGCTTTGGGGATTGGTATACATCGGATCAGATTCCTTCTGCAAGTTTGTAAGGTACTAGTCTGTGTATTTCTGATTTCCCTTCTCTCTCTCTCTTCAGGATCGATAATATAAAAGATTGTGATCATTTCCTGAGGAAGAGAGATAGGTACATTACCGATGACCCCACTATTCTAATTCAAAGGAATGATCACACATTGTTGGAAGCGATGGGTAGGTACATTACCGATGACCCCATTGTTCGCCTACAACTTTGTTTCAAAAAAAATATAGAAAATGAGATGGCAGCAGCATCATTGTCCATTGAATTTGAAATCCAAAAAGATTCTAAGAGAAAAGAGAGAAGAAAGGGATCAGGAAAGGTTTTATACCTATACATGCATGTTTTCAGGAGTTGAGTCCATGTGTCATTTGATCGATACTCCCAAGGTAAAACATGCACTTTATTTTTGCAAAAAATGCGATCAGTAGAGAGGTGAGTCAAATTAGTATTTGTTGAGTTGCTGGTAGAATGAATTTGGTTGCTATACTAGGATAAGGCATATAAAGTTTCTCTTTGATTAGCATTATTTGATGTGGTTACGATATAGTAGAGGTGATAGTTATGCTTATGTATTATGTGAGTCCCCGCTTTTTAAACATCTTTCACATACTACACTTGTTTTACTTGAGTACAAGCAAAAGGTTAAGTCTAGGGGAGTTGATATACATTGTTATTTCCCAGTTTAAAACTATCCTTTGGACCCTATTTAGCGTCTACTATGTATGGGTAGACTGTATTCTAGAGTCTTTTCAGGTCAATGTACGTTTTGGAGTATTATGGAGATAATGGAGCTCGTTAGAGCATCCAGAGAAGATATTATGTAGTTGTTCACGATCAGCTAAGTCAAAGTCAAAGTCAAGCATAACCATCGATCGTCGGAGCATCCTTGTTGTCGATTGACGGCCTACTCGCAGAAGTATTGACCGACTTCAAGCCAAAGTGAAGACAAATTACGAGAATGTCCATGAACGAGTTTTGACCTTGTTTATAGAGGTCATGCAATTGTTTAGGCATAGAGACACAAATTTCATATTATACAAAGTATTATTTATAGCTTTTGATTTTTCTTAGTAGTTCAAGGGAGAAGATCTGAACTTCTTCAGAGCCTTGTACTGGAACCCGTTACTTATTCTATGCATTATATCATTCAGTTTATCATGTTTTCTATGATTATGTCTGAGTAATTCTCTTGTTAGATTTAGGGTTTATAATGGTATTTATGAATTAACCCAAAAATAGCATTGCTAGGATGAAGAGATATCAATCTTTGGAATTGTGTTTAATTCTTGTGTTGTAGAGTAGCTAACTAGAAACCTGAACTTGGGACATGGACAACTACTAGAGTAAGTTTTGTTCCAGAATTAATTACATTGAGCTAGGTTGTTAAATACATGCGAGAGCTGGTTAATTAACCTAGCGGACGAACTTCCTGTCTGATAACCATCCATCGACACTCGGCCTTAGCCATTGATCGACGGTCGACTCCTTTGTTCGCATACGAGAGTTGGAACGAGAGGGGGTCAGATTGTTGATTAACGTCCTTGCATATTAATAATTACATGCATTTTATCTACTATAGTTCATTTGCCTGAAACCTTATATCTATCTTTTCCATATTTGAATCAACTTAACTTATTTGGACAATTTCTTTTTCGGAATAAAAACTACAATAAACCTCTTATTTATAGCTTGCATAGCTTAACCATTAGAATACATAAATATATTGTTTGCCCTCGCTCTCTGTGGATTCGATCCCTAAGTACTACAATTAGACCTCTCTTGGCCAGAGTAGTTCGTAGGGTTAATTTGATAGATTGTATGCTTTAAAATAAACCTTAACCCACACGTTGTCAGATATCCACTCCTAAGATCAATCTTAGAAAAAACAGTAGAACCACTCAACTCATCCAACATATCATCTAACCTTGGTATGGAAGACCTATACTTGATAGTTATGTTGTTGATGGCTCGGCATTCTACACACATTCTCCATGTACCATCCTTCTTAGGCACTAGTAGGATTGGGACTGCGCATGGACTTAGGCTCTCTCGGATGTAGCCTTTTTTCATGAGGTCCTGGACCTGCCTTTCAAACTCCTTAGAATCCTCTAGATTGACTCTGTAGGATACTCGGTTTGGTAAAGGTGTGCTTGGCACTAGGTGGATTTGATGTTTTATCCCTCGGATGGGTGGAAAGCCGTCTGGTATCTCATCAGGGAAGATATCCTTGTATCTATCCAGGAGGTCTCGGATTTCATGAGGTAAGTCATGGGTCTCAAAACCTGCAAAAAACCTTCCTTGAAGATCATTAGTATCACCTGCGTTCATGAAATAAAGATTTATAGACTTGACCCAAATTGATGTAAAGGTTGGTTTTACTTACCTTGATGGTTTGATCCATGGTCTTTTGCATCTCATGAACCTCTTGTGGACAAAGAGGTGCTAGGTTATGCTTCTTATTGTGATGGCTGAAGCTGTAGACAATGGTTCGGCCATGGTGTATGGTCTCTTTGTCAAACTGCCACGATCTACCTAGGAGTAGGTGTCCAGCCTATATTGGAACTACATCACACTTGGTTGTGGAATTTGCCAATGCTGAAAGTCACCAATACTTTCTCAGCTATCTCGAGCTCAGTCTCATCATTAAGCCATTTGAAGTGGAATGGTCGAGGGTGTGGGGTCTTGATAAAACCTAGCTTATCAACAAGATACTTGCTAGACACATTAGTGCAAGAACCTCCATCTATGATCAAGTTACATACCTTTTGTTCAATGCTACATCTTGTGTGAAAGATGTTTTCCCTTTGGATTGTTTCTGGATCAAAGAGTGCACTAAGTGCTCTCCTATTCACTAGTAACTCACCAGTTCTGGATAATCAGTCACCTCCTCATCTGAGTTCATGGCTTCCATCTCGTCCTCATCTTGAGACTCATACTCACCATCAGCCTTGAGGATCATCACACGCTTGTTGGGACAATCTCTGGCATAATGCGCTTTTCCCCAACATTTAAAACAGGTAATGTCACGGGTCCGTTGAACTTGAGCTTGAGACTTACCTTTGTCGGCTTGATTTATTTTAGACGGCTCAGGTTGGTTCTTCTTGAACAGATTTTCCACTTCTATGGATTTTCCCTTGTCAACCTCTTTGGAATCCGACTGTGTCCAAGGATTCTTGCTCCTAGCAACTGACACATTCTTCCTCTAGATGTGTTGCTCCGCTTGTATGGCAAAGTGAAGAAGATCATTGAAGTTCTCATAAGGTTGCCTTTCCAACTTGCGAGCAATGCGGTCTTGTAGGCCATCTAAGAATTGTGCCATTACTGTCTCCTCTGGTTCATTTGTCTTGAGCTTGTTCTTGAGAGATTCAAGGTCCTCAAAGTACTCCTCTACTGTCCTAGTTCTCTGAGACAATTTGCGAAAACGTTTTGTAAGTCCCTTTGATGATAAGTTGGAACATACCTGGTGCGAAGCTTGGTTCGCATCTCCTCCCAAGTGTGGACTCGATAGACTCGGCCTGCCTCAGCAACCTCTCTGTCCCACCAAGATAAGGAAATGTCAGTGAGTTGATCTGCGGCTAGATCTATCTTCTTAGCCTCAGAATATGTATAGTATTCAAAGATGTACAGCATTCGCTTCTCCCACTTGATATAGGCATCCAGATTAACCTTTCCAGCAAAGGTTGGTGGGTTGAGCTTGAGGTCTTTGCCTCCTTTCCATGGAGCCTCTTCATCTCGGACTCGTCCTCTCCTCCTGATCGGACTACCATCTCCCTGAACCCAATGCTCGTGTCTGCCTCCTCGTCCAGCTTGGACAGGTCGGTCGTGTGCTGGGTCGGGTAGTTTCGAATCAGAGCTATCCTAATCAGTTTGGGATTGATGATCTTGGAGGTAAGGTTGGTTCCTCCATGGGGGTCGCGGTTCATGACCTCTGGTTTGCTGTTCCAGTCGAGCTAGTTGCTCGGTTACAGCTTGCATGGCCACTGTGAGTTCAGCTTGGCCGGCTAAGAGTTGGGCATTGATGTCAGCTTGGTTTGGGGTACCATTCTGACATAGGTCTCCCATGGTTCCCTGTAAAATTAGAGAAAAAGAAAAGAAAATAGATCAAAAAGACTGACCAAAAAAGAAGGTTCGAGATTTTTAGACCTCGAGACTAAATGCAAATCCAAATCTCCTTTTAAAAAAAATATGTTAAATGCAAACTTGGAGAATAAACCTAAGTTGAATGCAAATCGAATCAAGTCTATAATGGAAAAACTTGTGCAACAAGTATAGAAACAAAAATCGCATGCAAAACTGAAAGAAGCAATTCGAAATTGGCAAACTTCTTTTTGGTTTTTCTTGATCCTAAAACTCGATCTAGACTTATTTTGTTTTTCCTTTTCAATGATTAACAATGAAGAACAACTAAATGCAGAAATCAAATGATGCATTTTTGGGGATTTTCTTGGATAAAACCGAATCAAACAAAAGGAGTAAGAACAGCAAATGAAAAGGAAGATATAACCAAGTTGTCAGGAGCCGTAAGCTCTGATACCAAATGATACAACCTGAGAATCAGACCGTACTGATGGCTTGACTGAGGTTCGTTGAGATCGGACTGGTGGTAGTCGGTGAGTGTGGCGATGGGGAGAGTTGGATTTGATTGTTAGCTGAAACAAGAGAAAATATCTTTATGAGTTTTTATGGTTTCTATAAAGAAGAAACAAAATATAAATGATATGAAAACATGATTTAAGATGCAAGGATGGATCGGATGAAACAAAAACTAGATGGACGATTGATGGTATGCAATATGAAACTAAAAGAAGAACAAGAGATAGAAGGATGGTGGATGGGATCTAGTTGCTGGAAATGTCTCTCTCTCTCTCTCAACAGATCGGTGGGTGGTTGATGGATAAATATGGGATTTGGCTTGCTGGATGTGTATCTCTCTCAAGAAAATCAATGGATGGAATGGAATGAAGAATCGCCACAAGTTTGATGGTTTGAAACTTGATGAGATTCGAATTGCTTCCTGGTCGGCTTCTCAAAAACTAGAAAGACTTAGGGATTTCTTTGCTAGGGGAAAACTGACTCATATATTGACTAATGGAAAAAGATACATGGCTGCTTATAGGGAGGTTAAATACTCGATGCAGCTTTGCCCTTCTAGGGGACTTAAAGAAAATTTCATGGACCGATCTTGGACTCTAAGCAAAGGTTAACAAAAGCCTTGAATTATTAGACTCAAACTCGAAAATAAAAAGGCCAACGATTTTCCCATAAGCTCATTGCAATAAATAAAAAAACAACAAAAACCAAAAACAATAAACCGGTTAGAAATCACAACTGAAATCTTACCTTCTTACCTTATTGGTCCGAACAATCAAATGTCAAAACCGGGTGCAATTGGACCAGAGGCTGAACCAAGGAAGCTTGTAGAAATGGTCATTCTGGTTTGAAGGATGCAAATTGGATTGGGTCTTGGATCTTCAATTGGACCATCTCTTCAATCAGTAGCTGGTTGGGGTTGGTTTGATCTTGATTGAGGATTTCTTGAACAGCCTAAGCAAACCCTTCTCTTATGACCCGAGCTCCGGACCGGGTGGTCGGACCTTGTCTGATCATGGGAACCTATACTTGGATGGCCGCATCAGGTTTTTCGGATTGGGTGTAGGTACAGTTTCCGGTATTGGGTAAAATGCTCAGCCTTAGAATTACTAATAAAGCTCGACTAGATGAGATTGTGACTCTACGATTATTGTGATGTTTACTGACCGCTTATCCACACACGCGTTGGTCTCAGTGCCCATGTTATTTTACTTGGAACTTCTCCGTTCTCATGAAAGATGTTAGGTTTTCCTTGATGCTCTTGTCATCTTTCTTCTTGAAGGTTGCAAACCTCTACTTCATGTAGATCCAATGAGGAAGTGTCTTTGTTTGGTAATCTCTTTTCAAGGCCTTCTAAACTCTTAACGTTGTTGTTTCCTTTATCACCTTGCGCAAAACCAAATTTCCTAGGCTCATGCATATTAGATTTTTTGCCTTCTTGTTCTTCAACGGATGTGCTTTAATTTCTGGTAGTTTTTCTTCAGAAGATATGACTGAGACTTCCTGAATAGTAAAATCTAATTATAGAAGCTCCAACTGCATTAGCATCTTATACTTCCATAACCTAAAGTCACATTTTCCATTAAACCTCTCAACCTCAAATTTTCCCTATATCGATTCCATATTTCCTCCGAGCACTTGCAGTCAAAACCTAGATTGCTTTGATATTACTTGTTAGGTTGTAAACATTTTCTTAGTGCTTAAACTTAGATTAAAATCTGATATCAAAACTTATTTTTATTCACTCAAAAGAAAAAGTACTTCTTAAGAACAACAATAGAGATTACAAGCCAATGATTAATACAAAACCCAAACACTCGTAATTGCTTAATCTCTTGTTATCTCTCTCTCTGTTATGTTCTTGCTCTCTCGGATGTTCTTGCTTTCTTACTTGGTCGGATGATTCTAAAACCATTATCACCTCTTTTATTTATAAGATAATCACCACCGACATGCTTATTTTCTATTCCTAATAGACAATAACCTATCATATTTGCATGCAGGAAAAAAAGGAGAATCAATCACAAAGCTTTGCTGGACTTCTTGTTGAGCTTTCGTATAGGGCCAAAACTGGGAATTGGGCCTATCACTCTACAAAAGACAAAAACATAAAAACTATTGCTTTTGTTTTTCTGCTGAAGCTGACTACAAATCGATATCAAACTTATATGATCAAAGGCTTGGCATCCCTTATGAAGTACCTAAGCACATGTGTTGTTTATTAAATACTCTTTCTGTTTCTTAATAAGTGTCACTTTGACATTTTTCACACAGATTAAGAAAGTGATTGAAATGTGTGTATGTTGTTATTAATTACACCTATTTGACCAATAGTATTTGAGATAAATATAATTATTTATTAAATCAATGCAGATTGCAATTAATTTTCAGCTAAAAATAAGTATAATTTGTATTGGGATTCTAAAGTGACACTTTTTATGCAACAAGAAAAAAATGTTAAAATGACACTTATTATGAAACAGAGGGAGTATAAGTAAAACCATATTTCTTAGATACATAAATCTATAACGTTAATCCACCACTGGACAAGACCTCTATTTTCTGACAAGAGTAATACAAAGATTACCAGCTGATCTACCGAAGAGTTGTTTCTACATTTGTGTTCATAACAAAACAAATATTACTATAAAAAGTAAAAGTGTCTGTACATTAAAACATGAACTTCGATTATAGGGCTGTTTTACCGTCACAGACATCGCAAACTGTATAGCCAAGACCTTCACAGTAGACGCACTTGGCATCTTCATCAACCAATTCCATAAACTAGAACCATACAACATTAGAGAGAAGCTTATTCGCTTTAGGCTACTTGGAATATACACATACACATAATCAAAAAGCGAGATCGTTTTGATTTTGCTCACCTGTGGCTCAATGTTCGGTTCACCAGTTCCATCGCACTCTAGATCAGCCAAAATGCAGATAAATTATTTATTTTGATGACTAAAGTCAAATAAGGTACTACAAATCAGGTGTTGTACTAATAATATCGATTAATTATGTTGAACCAAGACTGGCGGCTTCATTACCCAGGCACATCAATCGACCTTCCCCGCGACAAGTGACGCACTTGGTTTTGGTATCTGTAGATTTACTGGTGTTGAGCCTGGAGGGATCTTCCCATCGGTTTTCTCCGAGGAGGAAAACACGATGTTGAGAAACCTCCGTTCCTCTGTTACCTTGGTCTTTTATGATTGACTGCTGCTTCTCAGAGACTTGCGTCTTTACTGCTCCATTACCAGCTTCATTGGTCTAGAGAGATGAAAAAACCAAATGCGTAAAGAATGGTAACAAATCTCACTAACATCATCTAATGACAATACCAAAGATGTTAGAAAGACAAGGATGTTAGAGGTTACCTCTTGCTTCGTTTCATCCTTAACTGTCTTTACGTCGTCATCCATTATTTGATCCATGTACAACCTCTGAAGGAGCTCTTCTGTCATTATCCCGTCCTCACGGACGCCAAGTGATGCCTTTCACCACATCAGCACACGAAAGTGATACAGAAATTATTTAAAAAAAAAAAAAAAACATACCTGCCAGGTCTTAACAGCGCTTGCTGTCCCACTTGAGAAGATGGAAAACTCCATGTCCTCCTCACCCGAATAGAATCCTAATTTCAGCAAAGCTTCCTATCACATAACATGGAGAGAAGAACACTTTACCAAACATCATCAGCAGCAGTCTAATCTTTGAACATAACAGAAAGATTGGTAGCAGACCTGCATAGCTTGAACTTCTTCACCTTCGCTTCCCACCTTCAAAGTCAGCCTCTTCTTCTCCCTAACCTTCTCCTCAGCAACCACCACCTCCTCCTCCTCCTCCTCGATTTGTCTGGTATTCTCCAACACCATCGGCTTTGCTATTGACCCACTCTCTGAAATCCGGTTCTTCTCCTTCCGAAGAACCTGAAGCAGAGCAGCTATCCCCTGCTGTGGATTCCGAGATTCTAGGGTTTGGATTCGGAGCTCGAGATCCGCAATCTCCTGTAGAAGCGCTTCACGCTCGCGTATCCAGCGTTGTTCCTCCCGAAGCCATCTTTGCTCCTCACGCATCCACCTCTGCTCTTCACGGAGCCACCGTACCTCTTCGCCATCGTAGCCGGAAGGGTTTTGAGTCGAGAGGCAAACGGTGGAAGTGGGAAGGGAGAGAAAGAGATGGGAGCATCTGAAGGTTAGAGTTCGACGAGATCCGAGAGGGAATTGGAGAGAGAGGGGTAGAGATGAGCAAGCCATGAGAGAGAGGCAGAGAGAAAGAGGATAAATCGATTTGATTACTTACCACAAGTTTCGCATAGTACAGATGGCGGGAAGATAATTTATTATCTTATTCCTTTTTTTATAAGCTCTTCCCGAGTTATCTCTTTCTATAATTGCTCTGTTCAGGAATTAATCACCTCTCAAAACTTAATTTTACTTTTGAAAATTTTCTGCCCAATCTTTCCCCAGAATATTTTGCAGGGTCTAATTGGTAAATCAAAACTTTATAGAAGTACTTTTAAAAGGCACGATAACATCTATTTATCCTAAAAATAATTGGAGGATAAAAACTTTATAAATAATATTCATTAAACAATAAAATGACAAAAATATTCATATCTATAACATTATAATTAATTAAATATATTAAAAACTTTTTATTGCTCATGACTAACTCAATAGTTAAAAAAATACCATAAAGATTAAATAAGCATAAAAAAAGAAAATATACATGGAATAAATGCAAATAAACTAGTATTTTTTGTGAAGAGCGCAATAAATTTTAGATGAGAGAGTTGAACACTTTTTTTATGTAAAATACAATATCTGTGGAGGTGACCACAAATGTTATTTGATGAACTTGTTAAGGGAAAACTACAGCTGCAAACACTTAGATGTAGAGAAGTATATTGTCATGGATCTCATGAAACAAGAATATAGAGTACATGATGGGTATATACCAAATTTGTGTTCAAAATATTTTTGTACAGAGATGTGTAGCATATTACAATATTATTTATAAATTGAGTGGATTATTCCACAAAGAAAAATAGAAGAACCACATATATTACCTTCATGATTACACCAAATGTAAGGGAATAAGAAATCGGTAATTTAGGTGAATAACCATATTACACTTATAAATTAGACAACCAGATAAATCGTGTATTTTGAACTATTCCCTCCATGATTACATCAAATGTAAGGGAATAAGAAATCGGTCAATTTAGGTGAATAACCATATTACACTTATAAATTAGACAACCAGATAGACAATGTATTTTGAACTATTGAAGAATCATATTTCCTTCTTTGCCCCTACGACGCGTACATAACTGAGGTCTAACAGTGTCACCAAACGGTCTTACACCTAGTATGATCTCTAATAATGAATATAAACTAAGCTAGTATAAACAACTTGTAAAAATTTCTTTCTATGCAAATTTATCATCTAGTAGCAATCGAACCGACGTTTTTCTCATCCCTTTGTTATTTCGTGTCTCTAGATTTTTTCTTAGATCTAAAATTGTCTAACCCTTGTTGAAATTTTTTTCGCTGTGGTAACCAATCTATGAGGCAGCTCATCGGAATGATCGGAAAATTCCAGTCAGATTCCAGATATGATGTTCGCGGCTGGGGAAGAACAGGTGTGAGTTAGGATTCTAACCTACCAGTTATCTAGGGCGAGAAAACGCATTTTTAATGCGCTGAATGAAGAAGATATATATATATATATATATATATATATATATAATCCAGAAATCGTCATTCAAGGTGCTCGAAATTCATGAATGAAGAAGAGATACATATAATCCATAAATCGTCATTTGAATATGATTATACCAAAACCGACATGTGAAACCCTGACATTCCTACAGCCTACACCTCTTGTGTTTTCAATAACATAATCGAGGAGGTTGTCTCTTCAAAGATAGTTTCGACTCAACATTGATTTCATATAATAGTGTACCTAAATATGATAATGTTATATCCAGTTAGCTAATTCACTATTGTTTTATGGTTATAGGGCGCAATTACTCTAAGAAATAAATAGGTGTCTTCGGATAAAGAACAACACCATCAGAAGAAAACTAAAAATTAGCTAGTTGAAACTTAGGTAAGTGGTTTTAGCATGTTGAAGACCATGAGTAGCATAATACTCTCTCTCTCTGTTTCATAATAGATGAAGTTTTGACTCTTTACATACACATTAAAAAATTATTTTTTCTAAAAAAAAATTGATTGAAAATATAATTTAAAACTAATTTATTTAATTATTAACAAAAATAGTAAAAATAATATTGGCTACATAGTTTTTAATAAAATTAAAGTTACTTAGATATGTGAAAACATCATCTATTGTAAAGCAACAACAATCACTTAAAATATCATCTATAGTGAAGCAAAGGGAGTATTCACGTTTAACGATGTGTTCGACTCAGTAACAAACTATATTTTGTACTTATAGAGTTTTGTAAACCGTATCCCGCAAATAATTTTGTATTTGTATAATATTGTCAAATAACTGATGACCCATCCAATCAAACGATCTCCTCTCAACTGAGGCATCGTTTTCCTTCACTTTTTCACATAAACTTCCATCACTCAAGTATTTTATCCATCTCATTAAGCTTCTCACTGATTTTTTTGAGCCTTGAAGACATTGCTTCCTTAAACTATTATCTAAACAAAGTTTCAATGATAACTCATTACATTATCCCCCATTTTCTATATGGCAGCCACATTTTAGTTGTATATCTATGATCCATATTTACCTTTATTCTGCGATGAGGCACGTCGTCCAACCGTCAACACTATTCATGTTTATCCCCTCTTTATGTCCCATCATAATAAATAAAAAATAGTATTTCAAGCAGCAAGATAATGTTACTTGTTATGTAACCTATAAGAATTTTAGATTAATATGGATTATAACTTTAGTTTGACCAAGTTCTTCGTTTATTTTTAAAAGGAAAAATCTTGTCATACATTTGATTTGAACTGTGTCTTGCACATCCGAAGACAACTTCTTTTGCACCGCCTTTACAACTTTATCGGAGTTTCTTTTTTTTAAATGTTGAATTTTCCTCAAACGCTAGAAGCTCCAAAGAAGTACATAAACTTAGAAATGTGAATTCATCTTTTCCAAGGAATCGTTTTACACGACTAAAGATCATACACCATTCCTAAAAAAACAACTCCATTGAGGATGCTCCTTCTTATGTTATTTTCTTCCCTATAAGAATGTTCGATAAGAAGTGAGGACACCCTCTTCACCTATCTAGACACTCTTTCTTTCTTTTTTCAAAATTTATGTCCCACATCTCCATATGATATTCTTGTCTCATGGGGAAAATACATTCTCGCAAAAATTAAGTCGTCTAATTGTTCATAGTTATACGGATAGCAATGATAGTTTAAGCAATATATCAAGGCAGGCTCTACGAGTATTGGATGGGAGTCCCCTTGTTACCGTCCAGAATGGGGGTCATCCAGATGGTTGATGGATTCTCAAATTGGATCAACCAAAGAAGTGATCGATTGGTCGATATGTCAAGAATCTGCCTTGCAACCTGAAAACAAATGATAAACAAATGATATGAGGTTTATGATATGAATAAAACAAGAACAATAAACAAAGGAAAAAGGATAGATATGGCAGAATCAAGCCGTTGGATGTTTATCACTCTCAGCTTGATCAAAGGATGTACTTGAAGTGGATTTGCGAATGATGGTTTGATTGAATCTCTCAATCATCAAGTTGATTCAAGTTTATTCAGTTTATGCAAAAGTGTTTTTTGTGTAAAATATCGATCTTTAGAATTCAAAGTGAGATACTTTGTTGTCTTATTGATTTCGTGAGTCTAGTTTGTTTGTGCAAATCAAACCAAAATGATACAGCCCAGAACTAGACTATATACAAAGATGGAACTGAGGTTCTATCGGATGAGGTGATGGTTCGTCCGGCTGGTAGAGTGGATTGTCCGATGGATCCGATTTATACCTGGAACAAGTAAGAAGATTTTTATGAGTTTTATATGATGAAACAGAAGGGAAATAATATGAAACTAAATATGATGCAGGATGGATCATATGGATGAAAAGGATGTACAATGGGCGAAGAATGATATGCAATATGAAATAAGGATCAAAACAAAAGATAAAAAGATGGAGGATGGGATCTTGTTGTTGGACGTATGTCTCTCTCAACAGATCTGCGGATGAACGATGGAATGAATGTGGGATTGGCTTGCTGGACGTGCGTCTCTCTCAAGGAAATCACTGGATGGAATGGAGTGAAGAATCACCACAAGTTGGATGATGAAGAACTTGATAAGATCCGAGTTGCTTCTGGCTGATTCACACAACAAGAAGACTTTAGGATTTTCTTTGCTAGGGCAAACTGACTCATATATTGGCTAATTGAAAGAATACACGGCTGCTCATATAGGAGTTAAATACCCGCAGCTAATGGCCTTCTAGGGGACTTGAAGCAAAACAACATTGGACTCAAATCATAAGGCCTAAACAAGAATGGACCGACTCTACTGGGACTCTAAATCAAAGGCTAACAATGGCCTTGAATTATTGGACTTCAAGAAATAAAAAGGACTTAAAAATTTACCCATAACTTCATAGAAATCAAAAATAGAAAAGAAACAACACAAACTAAAAACAATAAATCGGTTAGAAATCAATAATTGAAATCTTACCTGCTTACCTTAAATGGATCATCTTTTTAACCATTGGAACCAAGTGAATGGGAAGAGGAGATTGGACCGGGATGGCTTGATGAAATTATTAGTCCGGTTATGGCGAGCAATTGAAATTGAATCGGGCCGGCTTGATCTTGAACCTCTCTTGGACCAGCTTCATCTTGGATCTTTAGTTGGATCACCTCTTCAATCAACAGATGGTTTTGGTCGGTCTGGTATCCTTGCCTTAGGATGTTTTAGACAGCTTTGGACATTCCCTCTCTTATGACCCGAGTTCTGGACCGGGTAGTTGGACCAGTCCTAATGATGGGAACCTCTCCTTGGATGGCCTCATCACCCCTTCACTCTGACCTAAGCTTATTTTTTCTTGTTTGTACACACCGTTGAAGTGGTGCATACACATTTCCGTAACCTTGAGTTTGTTTTCTTGGGGCATGTGGAAGAAGTGTTTGAACCGATCGTTCATCTCAACTTATCTCCTCTCGTATTATGTAAGCAGGGGTTTTATACATTCAGTGTTGAAGGGCCCCATCCCGACTGTCTAAGCCGTGGTCGAAGTCCTTCGTCATTCTGGCCACATCCTGGCCAAACCTCTCATTTATAACCCTTATTATTTAATTTCGCCCAAAGTCAGGGGTTATCTTAGACCTTAGCTTACAACTATCTTAGTCAATTCCTAACTTAGATCCTTTCAAGTTATACGCAGCGGAAAATTCTCTATTTAACCATTGGACTTAATCCAGTCTAATACTTGTTCGGTTGAATCACCTCAACCTTGGTTAGTCTACTCAACTACCAAATAGCTTAGAGGTCGACCTAAAACCTACCAAGTCATACACATCCGAGGTTCCATTCACCTACACCATTTTATCTAGGAGTATGTAAGTATTGCATACCTTTGCAACATCCACGGAGCATGTTAGCTCTTCAGTCCAAATGATCCAGATGACTGAGCTAGGACATCCAGCTCATTGAGCTGATACACTTGAGCTGAGCTAATACCGACATTTGAGAAGTCTTCATTCGCTAAGGATATGCATCTAGCCTCTCCTTGGCTCTTGCACTATCCAACATTCTTTTGCCTTGTAGGATATAATACCAAGTCCATCTTCTGGACAACAATGCCCATCAGATCCTAGGTCAATCAACCAACCATCCCCCATGACCCAGAACTGATGAGTCTTCAACCTTACCTAACCGGCCATGGAATTGTATCCCAATCAAGCCGATATGTCTTGTTCTTATCAACCGATGTATCCTTTGATCAAGTAGGTCTGACACCTTGATCCATCATCTATGGATCAGATCGTCCATACACAACCATACATCCCATTCCTTTGAGTCAATTTGTGATCAACCCAAACTAATGAACCCTGACTCCTCATTAAAGTTTAGCTGATGCATCATATTCGGCTATCACTTCACATGAGCGTCACATGTCTCTTTAATCATTGCTTCTTATTCCAAATGACTTGGACTTTGCCCTCCATATTGTTCCTCATATACTAGGACCCTAGTATGGTACTCCATGGAACAGATCAATGATTCACATCATGATCGGACCCAACTCCAATCAATGATCCGACATGACTAACTATCTGGTGTGTAGCATCTAACTATTGTCCCATATGGACTAGTCAGATCAACTATGATCTGATCCTTTCCTCAAGGTCTTGGATCCTTATAACACATCCCAACATATTTTCTTCAGTGGCGTATCATGCCTTGTCATGATCATTCCTACAAGAGACATATTGGTAATCCGAGAAGTAAATATAAATCAGTTACCTTGGACTGGATCGTGTATGATCTCATGTCGTCCCCTTATCTTGAACGACCATGTTCCTCTTACTCACGCTTATATCCACCCTTATCATATACTTCCAGTTATGACAAGATCCATCCATGGGTCGCTCATCTCTTCCCTTGAATTCCCATGAAGCTGACTTTCCACACACATTTGCCCTTAAGGTTGACTTGGCCATGGAAAAAGAATTCCGGTCTTCTCTCTTCTCTCCTAACCATTTGCATGTATTATAAGGCTGTAGAGGAATCCTAGGACGTATTCATAAAGGATCAAAACCCATCAAAGGGTCATTCTAAACTTTCCCCCTGGATCGCCCATAAACAGTCTCTTTTTTGCCTTCAAACGCATCTTGGTCTTGGATTGTTGAATCCGGCCATTGCCCTTTTCTCTCTATGTTTTCTTTGTGTTTCAGGGTGTATAAGGAAGCCCTGGCGTGCCTGAAAACCCCACGAAACTGCCCTCCTATTATAGGAGAAGGAGTAGTTTCTTTTCTTACCAACGCATCCCTTCGTAATTAATTATGGCCATTGATTTAATCAATGATCTAGATCACACCCTTTCGCTCATGGCAGTTACCAGACACCCCTAACTGCTTTTGGACAGATCAGACTTAAGCTTAATCCAATTATCCAAGACCCTGATCCAATGGACAAAAGGCCATGGATCCATAACCGACCTTGGGCCACCTACCAACCCTGCAACCGACAAGACCCGGCCTAACTACCAAAGAACCGAACACTCAACCCAGCTTAGTTGAGGTGACTCCCAGCTGACACAGATGAGTGAGCTAGTCCTTCCATCTGATCGAGCTGACGCTCTCTACTTGAGCTCAACCGGAGCTTTGCCTAGCTAGTCGAGCTTCCATCTCGCATCGCCCAACTTCTATTCACTTTGTCCAGCTAGTGTGAGTTGGTCACTGATTGTCCAGCTACTATTCTACTTATTTTCAGCTGGTGTGAGCTGGTCAGTAACTGTTCATCTAGTGTGTTGCTGGTATTCAGCTTGTGTGAGCTGGCCACTGAGTGTTCAGCTGGTAACTCAGCTTCTATAGCTCGCCCAACTCCTTTCCTTTAGCCTAATACTTATGGCTAAGTCCCTTAGTCTATTCTCGACCTGATATTAGTCACTCATGATCATTTATGATCATTCTTCCATCATATCTTGTTCATAATCATCTCTCATGATCTGAATCAAGACAACCACATTTTTACTGAAATGTCTACACCTTATGTCAAGCTCCTGGATCGATTTTACCCTTCTACCAAAACCTTGGGATGCTTGCCTTGAGGTCCTTCAACCAAATTGCTTGTTCACCCGTCTTAGGTCCATCCCTTTGGTCCCTTTCAGGATCATGGATTCTACAAATGTCTTCACCACCTTTGTGATATAACACCTCATAGAGAACATGATTTCTTATTATACTTTGTGGGATTGATGTACATCAGCATTGGTTGCATTGGTTATGTTTCATCATCCGTTTCAATATAATATTCAAACGGTGTTACGAACTTCTACCTATTTGTTAAACGATAGGTTTACCACGTTATGCATAGTTAAGAGTAGTGCTTCCAAGTTTTATTTATTTCTTAATCTACACCATGAACTACATACAGTTTCATGAGTTGTCACTAGTTTACAGTCATTTCATGTACTCTTTTCTTCTACAGTAGCATGCTGTATTGGTTCCCTAGCTTCTTGCAATACAAATTCAATAATCTTAGTAAGTCCAATATTGATAACAAGTTCTACACTAATGTTCACCAAAGATAAGAGTATTGTTATTTATTTATATCTACTCAAACATCTAGCCTTAAAATACTTATAGTATCATGTACTACCAGTAGATAATAGACAATGAAAACATAGAGAAAAACATATGGTTTATATTTTAGATTTGACTAAAATCAGATATACTTTTTAATCGAATGGGTAAATTTATTAAAAATATTTTTAATTGTTTTTTTTAAAGATGAATAATTTATTGTTAAAGTATATAATATAATTGCCTTTTAATGTATACAAATATCATTAACCATTTTTCAAATTAATATAAATGAAAGAAATATGTTTTAGTAAGAAAAATTTGAGATAACATTTTCTGAAGGGATCTAAGCCATTATTCCTCCTTTCTAGATTAAACATAAACCAATCAAAATATTTTAACACTGAGACAAAAGAAGATAGTTGCTGACTTTCTTGTTCCATCTTGTCGATTATCATATCCACAATTCATCCATATATTTCTTTCTTGCATTATAATGCTCGCTCGAGCCTGAGGAGTAAGGAACAAAACTCATGCTTCTTAGGCCTATCTCATCCTTCCTTGTAATAAGCTCAACATCAGAGATGTCATTCGTGTAATATTCTATTCCCTCTTCCCGTTGAAATACCATTACTTTACTATGTTCTCATTTTTGAATTTTTTTTTGATATTGTAGACACTTTTGTGAGATTACAAGAAACACACATATCTCTGGTTTCCAAACTTATTATGATGCTATACCGATCCTCTCTCCGATGATGAGTCGTTTCAAGAAAGTGAAACGTCTAAAAAATGATTTGATTATGTGGAGATTCAACCTAATCATCAAACATTGATATGTCTTCTAGAGGGATGTTCGAAGAGAAACAAATCTTTAGATAACGGGAGAAAGCTATAGGCTCAGATTTTGAAGTTGGGTTTTGATAACAATGTTGGTTTGTCTGAAAAGCTACTTGATTTTATATATTTCTTACATCTTGTATAGAAAAACGCTTTCCTACGTAAGTTTTTTAATGATGCCAGAGTTGAGGATTTGAGGAGCAAAATTGCTAGATTCACACAGGAACATGCAGAGTTTTTCAGTAGCTCTTGGATTAAACTCAAATTCTACCAAAGAGATTTTCCACACCATGGATTCAATGGAGTGCAACTTCTCAGCATTTTTTTAGAGGTATTGAACTGCCATATCAGATGGCTTTAGACACAGTCAGTGAGGGAAATTTCTGCACTAGGAGTCCAGAAGAGGCTACCAGATTAATAGAGAATTTGGCAGCTAGCAACAACACCAAGAACAATGATCATGAGAGGAAGAAATCAGTTCATACACTTACCAAGGATCAGATGGAAGAAGTAAAATCCAAGTTAACAGTGTTCAGAGGTTTTTGAAGAATCAAGTTAGCTTCACAGAAGGTGTAGAAGCTCTTGTATTTGACAATGAGAAAGGTGAAGAGGAGGATGTGAACTTTGTTGGTGGAAATGGATTCCAAAGATATGGTAACCAGAGCAACATAAACTCTTATGACACTGATCAGAGGAGTAGCTACAACCATGGATCACAATAGCAGAGACTCTACAACAACAACATAACCTATGGAGCCTCCTACTATCAGAACATCTCATCAAATACCCGGAAGAACAAGATTGAAGACATCATTGAAAATTTTCTGGAGGGGTAACATAAGATGAAATTGGATTTCAATGAAAAGATTGATGTTGTCAATGTCAACCTCAACACTAATTTGAAGCTCTCAACACCCATATGAAGAAGCTAGATAATCAAGTTGTTCATACCAGTGAAGCTGTGAGGAGACAAGAAGCCTTGATGAAGGAGAAGATTTAGGCCGGACGGAAGCACCACGTCAATGCCATCATAGATGATGATTTTTGGCAAGTAGTGGAAGAAGTTAGGAACCAAGATGAAGAAACTCGTGAGAATCTCCTGCCTGTTCGAACGACCATCGATCACCATCCAAAGTTAACCATTGATCGATGGTACTTGAAGAATCTGTGGGTACGCGTGAAGATATGGACATTGATCAACAGCTAGAACCTACCATCGATAGACGGCCGTTCAGAAAAAGGGATGTCGGTTGCCAAGCATTGACGTGAGTCTTTTATATGCCAATAGGCACTCGAAACCAAACCTACCCAAACCCATACATATAGATGAACCACTCCTTATTGTAATTGACAAATCTATGAATAGACATTCTAGAGGAAATAAGAACCCTAAGCATCTTAGAAGGAAAGCTAATGAGAAAGAGATGGACGGCTTTGCTAAGAGAGTCCTCATAATCCCTTTAGATACATCATTCAAGGAAGCTTATTACACTCACATATTGTAGATGTTCTTCAGAGAAACCAAGGAGACTGATAAAGACATTGAAAGAATGTTCAATCATCAGAGGGTCAAGTTGAAGAAGAGAAGCAACCCTGGGAAGTTTGTGGTTCCCTGCAACATCAAGGGCATGACTACCCTCATGGACTCTGTGAAACTGGTTCTTCAGCAAGCATTATGCCAAGTACCATGGCAGGGGTGCTAAGCTTAAAAGTGAAACTTTCTAGTGATTCATTCACTTTTGTGGATTGCTTTAATCTGAATTTAGGACGCACAGTCAAAGACCACCAAGTGCAATCGGCGATGCCCTAATTCCTGTAGACTTTCATGTCTTGGACGTCCAAGTGGAGCAGAATTCATCTCTGCTACTTGGAAGAACTTTCATGGCTTAGGAGCAGGATGCGACATGAAGACAAACATGTTCTATCTATCTTTGATTGACCAACATAACTATTATGAGCCTATTAAAATTAAGAATAAAACGAATAAAACTACTCTCATTGATTTGGTTCATGAACCAGGACTTGTGGCCACATGTTTCTGTAACTTTGAGCTTAAAGAGGAGTCAGATGATGGAGCATCGATCGACACCCAGCCCATACAGTAGGTCGACAACGAAAACATACAGTCGGTCGACACCCACCCTTCAGCATCGATCAACACTTATCACCAAGCAGAGTCCAAGGCAGCTACCACAGCTGAACATAATGCTGATTATGGTTATCTCAGACCAAATGAGTTCAGAATTATAAGGGATCCAAAAGGATGTCCACGAGCAATGGATGGACGAATTCTCAATGTATCTAAGGAAGATGTAGCAGACATATTCGCAATGGCCAATGGATCAGGAACCCTCTTCAGTCAATAACAACATATCACCGATTGACACACCACTATTGTCGGCTACCGACACTCACCTTATAGAGGACTTTGCTGGTTACAGGTCATAACCTGAAGTGTTTGATCCACAAAATTTTGATTATGGGGAAGAAAGAGATGAGTATGGCATCTACAAAGACAAATATGGCAATTCACGAGCTATAGATAGCCGAATCACCAATGTGTCAAAGGAAGACATCAGAGATATTCTTCAAAGAACAGTAGTAGTTGGTTACACTCATCTGCATTTACTAGCAAAGAATTTTGAGGAGACCAAGCCATCAGTTGACTACTACAGTAGAGCAGAAATAGACAACATGGTACAATTAATCTACAGAGGCCAGGAGATGTTGATGGAGGATTACTACAAGAGGCTCGATGATGTCTACTACCCGTTCAACAAAACTATTAGCTGGTTAACTACGTGCATGGAGTAGATGAAGCAAAAGATGGACTCTGCTATTCAGATGGTTCAGAAACAACAACAGAAAGAAGCTGACGAAGGATCATCGATCTACGGACGATTTCGACCATTGATCGACACTATCCGCAGACCATTCGACCAATACTAGTAACCAAGAAGCTGCTAGATGATAAAGTTGATGGATTTTATACATCTCAAGACATAATGATGGAAAATATCTCCAGTAGATTGGATGACATATCCATACCCACAGATAGTATGATCGGTTGGTTACAAAAATGTGTTGATCGCTTTTAGGAAAGGATGAGTCAATTTGAGCTCACAAAAGAAAGACAGTGAACCAGAGGTGAAGAAGCCATAATAAGCTTCATTGGTCCTCGGTTCCAGATGAGCAAAGAGGATGTGGACACTTGTTTTCCAACAAGTGATGATCCACCCCCATCTTAGTCCAAACAGTCCTAAAAGTCAAGCTAAAGACTATAATCAAGAGCTGAGTGAGAGGCAACCCACTATTAGGTACTCCATCTGTTTCATTTGACTTGTCATTTTGGGTTTGTGCACACAAATTAAGAAAACATTTAATTTTACATATAGTTTAGATAAAAACACAATTACCTATATACCTAAACACATTTCAACCAATAAAAAATAGATTATCATATAAAGTTAATAAATTCTGCATTGAAATTATAAAACGACACTTACTTTAAACAATTTTTCCCTACAACGACAAATATATTGAAACGGAGGTACTATATTTTAAATTTATTTATTTTCATGAAATTACTAATTTTTGTATTTTTCCTTATTTGCAGTCAAAACACACACACAAAAAAGAAGATCGAGAACCGCCATTGGTCGACGATGGAGCACAACCTTAGGTGGATACCGATCACCATCGGTCGACATCATAACATTACCATCGATTGATACTTGTAAAATAGTCTTGTATTTTTATTGTCCCCATTACTTTTACTTATGTTTTATTTTTTTCCCACCTAACCGAGACGGGATAACATTGGGGACAATGTTATTTAAGTTTGGGAAAGGCTTAATGATATTGCTTTCTATTTTGGAGTTTTATTCTTATGTTTTTTATTGAGTCAAGAAGGGGGGTTATAATCATATTTAAATTTTTACTTATTATCTAACGATTCTATAGCACCATTCTAGATTTATTGATTGCAGAGAGCACTAGCGATATCGAAGTGTATCATCCTGCCACAATATCACACTTGCTTAGAAAGTTTGAAGGAACTGAAGCTAATCTCCAACTGAATTCGACTTACTTGTTTGCTTTGGATTTGGCATACATTGGATCAAATTCCTCTTGCAAGTCTGAAGGTAAAAGTCTGTGTGCTTCTAATTCTCCTCTCTCTCTCTCTCTCTCTCTCTCTCTCTTTGGCATCTATAAAATAAAATATTGAGATGATTCATTGAACCTATAAAAAATATAAACATATTAAGAGAAGAGAGAAAGAGGGAAGAAAGGGATTTGTGGGAACCGAAATTCGCACAGTCGATTTTCGTTGATTTAGGAAGGCCAAGTAAACCTAGCTTTCCTAGAGGTCCCGGATTTCTGCTAAGCCAAAATGTCAAGCGATCAAACAATGAGAATAAACGATATAACAATGAATTGATAAAATGAAAAGAGAACAAAGAAGGTCTTATTTTGAATCTGTGATTTGAACGTTACAACAGGTAAAGCCTTGGCGGAAAGAGCGATCGGCGAGTTCCTAGTTCCAACCTTGTAAGACTTGAATAACCTAGCTGAGTCACAGCTCGATAACAGAAAAATGAAAATATGCCTAATTTCCCTAAGTGCTATGCTTGCTCTGAGTAAAGTTTTTGGTCTCCCCCAGCATCTTCAGCCTCGAAACCCTTATACTCCTCCCAAGGCGGTTTTCTCTTTCCCCTTATGCCTTCGAATTGAATTTATCGCTTCGCGAAAATCTTCTATTTTCCTTCGATCTTTGGTTATTATCTTTAGAAAATTAACATTTTTGTCGAACTTAACATTTATCTCATCCTACAAAATAAAAGATAGACCGAATATGGACCCGGGTTTGAATCCCGCTGGCCACTGGGGGAAAATTTTGACATCTGGGCTCCCCAATGTCCGGAGACCGAGGCGTAATCTGGCCGATAATGTAGGTTGTTACGGACACTCGCCATGAAACACCGGGTTATTAAAAAAAAAAAGATAGACCGACATTACGATTGGGCTCGATTTCGTGTAAAACCGCGAGTGGCCTTTAGCCAAGTTTTGACCTTCTCGGGCTGTTTTTTTACTTAAGCGTTTTTACGATTTTCTCGAAAGATCGCTTCCAAAACACGTCGATTCCAAAGAGAGTTTTAATTTCTCGTATATTGCAAGCAACTTTAAGTGTTTAGTAAACCATTGTTGTTTTACATGATCAATTTGAACTTTATACGAGGAAACAATTTCTTGCAGTAAAGTTTGAACGTCAATTTCGATCGAGACGAAACAAGAACGAGTTCGATCCAATTTCAAAGGTGGGAGTTATGAGGACGGGATGAAAATGGATTGGTTGATCCAACTCGCCGAATGGGCGAGTTGGATTGCTTGTTCGACCCAACTCGCCAAACGGGTGAGTTGGTTATTTTGGTCAATCCAACTCGCCGAACGGGCGAGTTGGTCGGCTTGTGCGGTTCAACTCGCCCATTCGGCGAGTTGGACAGCTTACTTGGTCCAATTCTTCTGTTCGGCGAGTTGGTCGATCGAGCCTTATAGTTGTTTTGTTGTTTCGATGCTCGGGGATTCGTTTGTCCGAGGTCTAGAGTAGCCTTTCTTGAGGACTTATCATGCGAATCCTCTTTCAGAGTTCAAACGAAACTCAATTTTGATTTTCCCGCTCTTCTTTTTTCAAAATATTATCTCTCTTTTTCAAAGAGAACATTTCTCGGAAAGTTTCTAACATTGATTCCGTCGTAACCGATTTTGACCCCAATTGTTAGCCCCCAGCTTGTTAGAATCGTGACATTCTTGCGAGCGGTTTAGGTATGTCAGGTAAGTTATGCGGAATCCAACATCCAAAAATCCGAAGGTGAATAGTGAATTATCTTATCTATAAGTATGTAGAGTAAGTTTTCAAATTCTTTACTTTCTCATTTCCACAAACTCTTTTCTAAGATTAAAAGATCTTCTCCTCTATTCTCTCCCCTTGGTATAAATTTTTTTTGTCATGTCTTCAAGGAGAAAAGCTTCCACCAAGTCTTGCCATGACCGTTCCGTTCCTGACAGCTCTAGCTCGCAACACAACGACGTTGGGCCAAAAGTAGAGCTCACGGCACACTCGGTTGATCATGAGGAGGCCAAGGCATACTGGGCAGCAAGGGGTGTAGTAAAGACTCCTAGGTCTGGGACGTGGGATCCTCCTTTGTTTTGTGCTAACCCCGTGGAGGGTTGTCCGAGCAAGAGCTGCATGAATGGGCTTGCTGCCATTCGGGGCTGCTCCCAAGTTCCGGAGTTAGTTGAGTTTCGTCTCCCGGAAGCTGGGGAAGTTGCCAAGTTGCCGCCCAAGGGCTACTTCACGTGCTATGAGGCATACTTGAAGCAGTGCCATATATGGTTTCCTATCACTAAAGTCATCGCGCATCTTTTCAACCGATTCAAGCTATCGATTGGTAAGATAAACTCGTGCGGTTTGCAGCACATCATTGGGATTTTGACGCTGAGTTACAAACTGGGCATGACCCTTGACGTCGTCCACCTTGAATCTATGCTGAAGCCTTGGGGGAATTTGGCCATAGTTCAACTGATGCCTCAGCCGGGAATGACGATCATAACATAGTTCGTGTCAAACTATCATGAATAGAGAGAGCACTTCTTATTTCTCCGCATTAACAATGCATCCGTAGAAGCGAACGACATTCCTATCTTTAGGACTAGATGGGGTTGGAAAGGTATTCCCAATAGAGTATCCTCCAGTTTCGGTTTTGATAATGTTTGATCTTATGTGCTTATTTTTCATTTTGTAGAGACTAATCCTCTTCCTCCGAGTCCGGAGGGCTTGAACACCGTCCGAGACTTGTTTTGTGGACGTCCGTCCTTTTGGGCCACATTTACCCCGAAGTGGGTTCACAATGTAGTTGCTCTCCACCGCTCTTGGTTTCAGCCGGACTTGCCGATCGAAGAAGGGTCGAAGTCAAGCATGGATGGGTTCATTCTGTGTGAGGTTCGAGCGAGGAGGGAAAGGTCGAAGTCCCGCAAAGAAAAACACGTCGTCGTTGATGATGACGTGGCCGACGGGCAGTGCTTTCTTGATAATATACTTAGAGACTATCTCAACAGTCAAGTAGGCGGGATTAGCAAACAGAACAATCTTGACGAGTTGCTCGATTTTGACTTTCCTCCGGCCGTAGATGGGTCTAGCGGGGTGCCGGAGTTTACTCAGGCATCGAGGATGGTTAATGGGGAAGTTTTGGTCCTTGAGCATTATTATTATTATTATTATTGTGGCCGAGCTTCTCTTGACTTTGAGATCTTTCACATGGTCTTCTCATGATGAACCGAGCTCTTGATGCAAACTGCCAAGAGGCTCGCATGGCTCAATTCAGGACTGAGATGGCTGATAAAGAGATCGCCAGTCTGAGAGACGAATTGGAGATTTCCCGTCGTCGCGAGAGACAGTCGGTTATGACAGAGGTTCATCGTGCCTATAGGCAAGGGAAGAGAGAGAGATGTCTAAAGTCATGAAGATCCTTATAACCCATTGAGGAGCTTACGAGGGTTTATAAGGATCTCGGGGATTATCGCGAGTGTCGTTGTACTGTGAGCGAATTACACCTTACGCATGCCCATAACTATTTGTTTGAAGCCGAACATGCGAGGCAAACTGGGCATATGAACGAGAGAGATAGGGACTTTGCGATTCCTAAAATCGAGGAGAGGATTGGGAGCAGTGGAACCCAATTCCCGTTTCTCCTGGTACGATGGAAACCAAGACAGGAGCCGCCGATGAGACGGGCGAGGCGAGCCAGCCAACGGCTCCCTTGGACGTCAACAACTACTCGCTCGGGAGGTTGATGACTAGGTACTTTGGTCTCCAGGACTGATCGTAAGGTTGGCCGCGACTTATTTGGGCATGTATTCCCTTGTATTATAGTATGTTTACGTTATCCGTTCATCTTCGGCCAAGTGTGGTCGGGAATCATGTAGCGGGACTGGCCATGTGTGGCTTTGAATCCCTGCCGTTTATTGGATTTTGTTTAAAATGCTTTTTTATGAAAAGGGGTTTTGAGAATGTTTGGATTTTGTTAAGTGTATGGGAAAACTCGAGTTGTCATCTCGCCCTATACCCCTCTTTGTGGATCATCCTATTCGTTGCTCGTCCAAGATGTTCGAGAAGTTCTCAAAGTTTAGAGAGCGTTTAGATGCGGATGAAGAGACATGCTTTAAGGATTTCGTATCTTTTCGATATCATGCCTTGAGACGTTAGAGACCAGTGTACTGGGTTTAGGGTAAGACCTAGGTTTACTTTTGGTTTGAGGCTTTACGATGACTAATCGGCTTTCGTTTTGCCAATTACGATTTTAACCTGACTTCGTTCCGATTTAAAGTCCACGATAGGTTCTCGGCTTATACGACTTTTCTGGTCGGAGTCGAGCATCTCTCCGGAGACAATTTTTAAGTCGTTCGGAAGTGCTGAACAAAATTTCGGATTTCTTTTATAGTGCGCTATTTATCCTAGTCGAATGTGAGAGGATCTATCCCTTAGGACGGATCTGGATGTGTTTGTTTATGACGGCTAAAGTGCTCGGTGGGGCCAATCGATGAGCGTTTGTGATTTATAGTCGCGAATCGACTGGGATCGTGTTCTCGAAAATCTAGGTGACGTCTCGCTAATTTTTTTCGAAAACATAATCTGTGTCATTAATGTTTTAAGTATCCGGGACCCGGGTCTCATGGACTGGTCGGGAGTCGGAATCTGAGATATGTTTGTTAAGGAGTTTTAGTGGTTGGCGGGATATGTTGATCTCGGCGATGCCTTGGTCAATGTGACAAAGTTTCTTTGTGGAATTGATCCGTTTTGAGGTAGGATGATTTTTCGCGAGTTTCTGTTCCGGGTTCATGCGAGAATCATTTTGCTCGTGTATGGATGTTTCCCGAAAGTATAACGAGATGTTTCTTTGTGAGATAAGAGAGATTTTGCAAAATTCTAATGAAGTCTTTATAGCCGAACAAGTTTTGAAAATATTGAGTACAAGGCAAATCTTTTAGAATGCAGGAATATACGAGTATTCGTATATGTACCCACTCCCCCCTTTTTGAGAGGGGATAGCTGAACTCATCTTTCAACGAGCTGCCTACATACCCCTTTCGAGGATCAAGCCATCTCGTAGTAATGCTGTTTGCGCGAGTGTGTTTACTCAGTTGTCGTGTTCGTGTTGACCGCATTAATTGCAGGATCGACGTCTTCCGCCGGATTTGTCTCCTTCGGTGGGGTTGAAGCGTTGGGCACTGGAACTAGTTGTCTTTGGCCGTTGCTTGAGTTGACGATTCTGGATCGTCTTTGTCTGAAGTGTTTTCAGTCGGTGCCTGAGCTAACTTCGGGCGTTCGGTCTTCGCCATCCCGGTGTTCGTTATTTTTCTTAGCTTGTGTTCGGCCAGGAAGTAACATATCGACTGTTTCTGGCAATCCCAGACCACAGCAATTCCGTTATTAGTTAGAGATTTATCACCTAAGAGATAAATCAATGGGACTGCCTTCATGGCGTTTAGCCAAGGCGTGCCCATGATGAGATTGTAAATGGTCGGGTGGTTGACGACCGTGAAGTCGACGATCTTGGTGACTTATTTTGCTGCAACAGGCTGTTTGATTGATCCAAGGGTCATCGACATCGTGCCAGAGAAGTTGGTCAGCGGTTTTGGCGATGGTACGACTTCCCCTAATTCGACGTTCATCCTCTTAAGAGTATTGCGGAAGATGACATTGACCGTGCTCCTTATGGGATGTCACTGGGCGTGGACGGGTTCAAGGAATTTTTGCTTGTCTCGGCCTTGCGCTGATAAGCTTTGATGGCCGAGATGGTATTGCTGCAATATTGCGACCCGTCGATGATCATGTTTACCCTGTGACTATTGTTGTCGTTGCCCTTCTCGTCATGCCTTCTTCCGCGCTTTTCTCCAGATTTGTTCCCTTGGGAAGAGTTCTCCGTTTGAAGAGCCATGTCGTTTTTCAGGGGGCGGTATGAATTGCGGATGAGATCTTTCACGCTAGAGACTTCTGAGAGTTCTCTAGCGAGCAGCTTTGCGGCCAACCTCGCACTGAGAACTTTTCAGTTAATGGTCGAGTGACCGCGGGCCTGGGGAAAGTCGCAGAAGACATTCTCGTCGTAATTCAGATTTCGGGTCCACGTTTTGCCCGTCGTCCGGCCTTGCTCCGATCCGGAGTTAATAGCGTAGTTATGCGCTCCCTGGGTTTCTTCTTCCCAGCGGTGGATGCTTTTATCGTTGCAAGGGTTTTTCTTTTTTAACTTCTGATCTGACCCTGGATTCTTCGACGAATTCTTCGTCGCCTTCCACTTCTGAGACAAGACCTTCGTCTCTTCTTCAATGATGATGTAATCCATGGCCTTGTGAAGCGCGTCCTAGATCGTACGCGGCTTCTCCAAAGTTATCCACTTCCTGAACTTTGAATTGTAATAAAGCATCTTCCGAAGCCCGTCTATTGCCACTTTGTCGCTTATCCTGCTGACTCTATCCATGACGGTTTTGAACCGTTTTATGAAGTCGCGGAAAGACTCTTCCTCTCCCATGGATAGGCTCCAAAGGTCGACATCGGAGGTTTCTCGATCTATGAACATCAAGTATTGCTTGAGAAACTCCGAGGCGAGATGGCGGAAACTTCCGATGGAGTTTCGCCTAAGGAGAGATAACCACTCCAGCGCTGCTCCTCAGAGGTTTTCCACAAAGAGGCGGCATTCGCCATCTCTTTCGCTTTCTCTGAACCTGGATCTGCTCATCGCGACCTGAAAAGCCTGCAAGTGTGCCTTGGGATCGGTGGTACCATCCTATGGCGTCACTTTGATCTTTCCATGATCCAAAACCCTAGTTTCAGTGATGCGAATAGTGAAAGGCGTTTTGAAAGCCTCCTCGAGGAGCAGATCGATCTCTGGTGCGGTGCTAGTAGCGTGATAGGTTTTACACTTCACCGCTCTAAATTTGGCTACCGTTTTCATGAGATGATCGCGGAGATCGCGAATCTCGTAGTTTTTGTTAGCAGATTTCCGACTTTCTTGGCGTTTGCCGTGAGTGTTCCAAGTTTGCTCCTCAACCAGTTCTTTCTGTTCTATCCAGAAGATAGCTTCTTTTTCTTCGGTCATAGGGTTGTCGAACTGGGACACATCCCGAGTCGCGTTTCCTTGTGCGACGTGGATATACGTTTGCGTCTTCGTTCGTAGGCTCAGACTGGCTGCTAGAATCCACGTCGACGCATTCGATTTCTCCTCCTTCTTTATCTTCCTCGATAGGGGGAAGGTCACCTAGGTCTTTTCGTGTTGGCGCGGGAGTTACTTCGTCGGGATTTTGTCCAGACATTTTTCCCTGTGCGTTTCCAGACCGGTCCAAATGAGTCGTGAAATCTAGTTTTCTTCCGTGGATTTGGGTTGTTCCACGCGGAAAAACGGTCTTATTCTTTTCAAAGTCGTGAACATCTTCTTCACGTCCTCGAACGCTGCGGTGTTTGCGTCGGTGTTAACCGCAGTGACATTCGTCGCTGGAGTATTTTCAACGTTGTCGTCGTGATGTTGTTGGCTGTTGAGATCGTGATCTGACATGTTTGATCGAGCATCGGTGGTTGAGAGTTAGATTGATCCGAACTCCCCTCCTTCTAGCACCAAACTATGGGAACCAAAATTTGCACTTTCGATTTCCGTTAATTTAGGAAGACCAAGTAAACCTAGCTTTCTCAGAGGTCCCGGATTTTTGCTAAGCCAAAACGTCAAGCGATCAAACAATGAGAACAAACGATATAACAATGAATTGATAAAACAAAAAGAGAGCAAATTAAGTCTTATTCTGAATCTGTGATTTGAGCGTTACAACAGATAAAAGCCTTGGCAGAAAGAGCCGTCGGTGATTTCCTAGTTCTAACCTTGTAATACTTGAATAACCTAGTTGAGTTACAGCTCGATAACAGAAAAACGAAAATATGCCTAATTGCCCTAAGTGTTATGCTTGCTTTGAGTAAAGTTTTTGGTCTCCCCCTGCATCTTCAGCCTCGACAACCTTATATACTCCTCCCAGAGGCGGTTTGCTCTTTCCCCTTCCGCCCTCAGTCGAGTTTATCGCTTTGCGGAAATCTTCTATTTTTCTTTGATCTTTCGTGATTATCTATGGAAACTTAATATTTATCTTCCAAACTGAACATTTATCTCTTCCTGTAAAATAAAAGATAGTCCGTCATTACGATTGGGCTCGATTTCGTGTAAAACCGCGAGTGGACTTTTAGCCAAGTCTTAGACCTTCTCGGGCCGTTTTTTGACTTAAGCATTTTTTATGATTTTGTTGAAAGATTACTTCCGAAATGACGTCGATTCTAAAGAGAGTTTGAATTTCTCGTATAGTGCATGCAACTTTAGGTGTTTAGTTAATTGTTTCCGTTTTACACAATCAATTCAAACTTTATATGAGGAAACGAGTTCTTGAGGTAAAGTTCCAACATCAATTTCGATCGAGACGAAACAAGAATGAGTTCGATCCGATTTCGAAGGAGGGAGTCACGAGGATGGGATGAAAATGAATTGGTTGATCTAACTCACTGAATGGGCAAGTTAGATTGCTTGTTCGGTCTAACTCGCTCGTTCGGAGAGTTGGATTGGTCCAACTCGCCAAACGGGCGAGTTGGTCGGCTCATGTCGCCAACTCGCCCGTTCCACGAGTTGCTTGGCTTCGGTCGATCCAACTCGCCGAACGGGCGAGCTAGACGGCTTACTTGGTCCAATTCTTCCGCTCGGCGAGTTCGACGATCGAGCCTTATAGTCGTTTTGTTGCTCGGGGATCCATTTGTTCGAGGTCTAGAGTATCCTTTCTCGAGGACTTATTGTGCGAAATCTCTTTCAGAGTTCATACAAAACTCGATTTCGATTTTCCCGCTCTTCTTTTTTCAAAATATTATCTCTCTTTTTCAAAGAGAACATTTCTCGGGAAGTTTTTGAAGTTGATTCCATCGTAACCGATTTTGACCCCAACAAGATTAGAGAAGACTTGCATGTGTGTTCAGATACTTGTAGGGGTAAGAGTCCATATGTCTTCTAATCGATACTCCCAAGGTAAAACCTGCACTTTTATTTTATGCAAGAGATGAGGTTAGTAGAATATGCAAAGTTGTTGGTAAAATGGATTTGGATGCTATACTAGGATAAGGTATATAAATTTTCTCTAAGATTGACACATGTTTGACGTGGTTGCAATATAGTAGAGGTGATAATGATAAGCTAGAGATTTTGTGAGTCCTTGTTTTTAAAACCTCTTCCACAGGTTTACCCTTGTTTCACTTGAGAACAAGGAAAAGGTTAAGTATGGGGGAGTTGATAGGTCTTAGTATTTACCACTTTTAGACCATGTTATAAGCCCTATTTGAAGTCTATTATATGTGTCTAGGATGTGTTATAGATTATTTTTAGGCCCAAGTACATTTTAGAGCATTGTTGAGATTATGAAGCTTTCTGAAGCTCAGGGAGAGACGAACCTAATAGCTGGTCAAATTCAGCAAAGTACGAGTCGAGACAGAGTATTGTGTCGATTGATAACCAAATCTTGCTGTCGATCGACGATCGACACGCAGAAGGCCAACTCACAAAGTAGCCGACTTGAAGCCCAAGTCATAGAAATTAAAAGATTGCCCATGGACATGTTTTACCTAGTTTATATGGTCTTTGCTAGTGTTTTATGCAAAAGACGACTTTTTACAAGCTTTCATACTTTCATAACAAACATAGTAGTTTAGGATTTTTGGGAAGAAGATCAAGACTTCTTCAAGCTTTGTATTGGAACCCAACTTTCCATCTTTATTGTTTATCTTACGCATTATTTCATGTTTATGATTATGTTCTGCTTAGCTATGTATGAGTAGTTACCTTGTTAGATTTAGGGTTTATTAAAGGTTTTGATGAATTAGCCAAACAATAGAACTGCTAGGGTGATTATTAGATATATCATCAGATTTGTACTTATTGATTGGTTTCTTGATTAGCTACCTAGAACCATGATATTAGGATATTGAGAATTGTGTGATTACATGATCAATACTTGAAATATCTCTGAGGAGCTTAAATTACTAGGGACAATCGAGAGAATGGTCTAGTGATTCTAAGTGAACCAAACGAATCTAATCATTTAATGCTTGACTAAGAAAGCCATTGATCGATGTCGTTTGTATACCATCAATTGACGGTCATTATGAGTTTGCAAACGAGAATTGTAAACTTTGAGCTTAGTCATATGACAAAATATAAATATCTTTATTAATTGAATTTATGTTCTATGATTGAAAAACTTTTTGGCTTCTATCAATTATAAGTCACTACCTGAAAATCTAGATCTAGCTATTTTTCTTATTTGGTTACAAACCAATTATTTTTTATTTACTTGTTTTAAAGGTTTTTTAGTTGCCTAGTTTAACTAAATTGATTACTAAATCTATTATTTGTTTTCACTCTCTGTGAATTTGATTTCTAAGTTCTACTTCTAAATTTCTTATTTGAGAGAGTAATCAGTAGTTTTAGGGTAATCTGAGCTAGTAGGAGAGGGAGAGACCCACAGCGGAGCCGCCGATTTTCAGTGCCACGACAGTGATAAAACTGATCGGGCAAGGAGAAAAGAAAGAGAAAAGTGTAGGTTTCAGAGGATAAATACATATCATCTTCTAAGGTGAGGAGGCAATGTTTGAATGCCGAAATGACACCCCACAACTGTTTGAAAGCTACAACTCATAACATTATGTATGTCATCCTCATGAACATGCCGCTAGAAGACCAGGAAAAAACAGCTCGTACTCCTACTGCTCGCTCCCTCACCATGAAACTAACACCGCAGACGTTCCTCACTTAAAAAACAACAACCATGGATCCATAGCAAACCACTGAGGAGGAACATGGGAAAAGGTTTTCACAAATCTAGATATTAAAGTTTGAACTCCAAAACCACCAAAGAATTATTGTTATAACCACCACCATAAATCTAGTGATTCAAAATCAACCGAAGAACAAAGATATAAAATTTAGAGCCCAACTAGATAAATATGAAGAGTGTAAACCCTTTTATATATAACGTTGGAGAATAACAAATGCTGGAAAACAACTGAATGCTGGAAATGAAAATGTAGAGCAAAACAATATCTGTATAAAAAATATGAAAAAAAACTGTTAAAATTGTCAAAACAGTTAACATGTTATTATCAAAAAAAAAAAAAAAAGATTATTAACAAATTTAACAATAGTCATTAACTACTTAATCAGTTTTAATCTGTTTGTTTCCAGGGTAAGAGTAACAATACAGCGATCACTAGCTAGACGCCCAGATTTTATCTTTACTCCCAGAGAATATTATCATATAAATCTTTACGCCCATTTTATACATTGGATTTTCTATATAAATCTTTATCATAGTTCGACACATTTGCGTAAGTACAACAATGGACACCCACAAATTTGTGGATGCGCACGTGTAAAATTTTACTTTAGAAAACAAATGATGAGAAAAACGCCAATCTCAAGAAAGAGAGAGGTGGGAGTCGGCGACGAAACGGCGGTGTATGGACTCCTCGTAGTCTTTTAGTCTGTTTTTTTTAACTCAAGTTTGAAAATTAAGGAAACATAAAAAAAAAAACGGAAGAGGAAGAGTTTACGTTGTGCAATTAGTTCAACTTTGTGGGAGTTTTATTTATGTTCTCTCTATTTCGCTGATTTTTTACAGATTCATCAAATCGCAAGGGGTCTGTCTCTCTGGAGAACGATAGTAAAACGTCGGTGAGATTTTCGTTTGATTGTTGTCTTATTACACTCCCTGTCTCTTTGACAGTTTTCCTGTTTATTTGAAATTGAGTAATTGGGGTTTTGGTTGCTTGAATTCACATAGTGCTAGTCTAGATTGGATATGAATTTATTGAGATTTGATTTCTAAAATGTTCAAAATGGCGAGATCTTGCACTATCCCACATAGCTTGTTTTTTTTTTCCTTTCCTTTATAAAGTAAGTTTGTCTTCTTGCAGGTGAAAAAATGCGTTGCCATGAGGTAAGATGTTGGACATTTCCTGGTTTAGTGGCTGCGTTTCTTGATCTCTCTGTAGCTTTCTCGCTACTTTGCGCCTCTTCTCTCGTTTATTTAACCTCCAAGCTGCTCGGTGTATTCGGTTTGAGCCTCCCTTGCCCTTGTGATGGCCTCTTCAGTGACCCGCATAAGAACAAGTGTTTCCAACAAACTCTAGTGAATCTTCCTGTGAAAAAGATCTCTTCTGTGCAATCATCTGTGAGAAATAGGACACCTTTTGATTCAAAAGCCAATGGTGGTGTTGATAGTAGACACGTTGAGTTTGAGAAAGAGGTCTGTATTACTCCTTCTGTGAAGGAGGTTGAGAACACTTCATGTTTTGATCTTCTAACTTCTCAGAGTTTAAAGAAAGGCAGTTTTAAAGTTAAGAAGAGTAAGCGTCTCAGCTTCCATAGGTCACTGAAGAACCATTGCCAGAGTAAGCAATCTCCGCAATCACCTGCCAGCGTCATGGAGTATTTGAATGATGCTGAGGAAAACGACCCTAAAGGTCAGTAGTACCTTGTAGCTGAGTGTTTCTTGTTGGCAAAACTTTTGTATTTGATACTCTTATTGTGACAATGTAGATTGTGGAAAAGCCTTGGAGGACGTTTCTTTGAGGAAAAGTGTTTCACTTTGTTCTATTGGGTGTGAAGATGGTGCTGGGAACAAGCAACCAGAGAGGACAATTTCATGGGCGGGACAGGGCACATGTACTTCCCATGTGGAACTAACACAAGAGACTAATGAGATTCTTGAGCAGGTGCTCGCGGAAGAACGAGCTTCTCGTGCTACATTATCTCTTGAACTCGAGAAAGAGAGAAATGCTGCTGCGACTGCTGCAGATGAGGCTTTGGGTATGATACTGCGGTTACAAGAGGAGAAAGCTTCGATAGAGATGGAAGCTAGGCAGTATCAGCGGATGACAGAAGAGAAGTCTGCTTTTGACGCTGAAGAGATGAACATTCTCAAAGAAATTTTGCTGAGGAGGGAGAGGGAGAAACATTTCTTGGAGAAAGAAGTTGACACCTATAGGCAAATGTTTCTTGAGACTGAGCAACCTCTGCTTAACACGCCAGATTCAAAACAACGAACTGAAGGATGGCAAACACCACAACAGATGGCTGATTCATTGGATGACTCTGCTGGATTTGACATCTTCACTAAAGATGATAATGATGGGGAAATGAAGGTGAATGGAGTAGATCAAGATCCAGAACGAGAGGAGGGCACTCTGTTTTCAGAACGAGTGGCTGAGTCTAAGAAGGTTGGTGAGGAAACCCACGACATTGATTGTTGTGCTCATGTGGTAAAAGATGAAGATAACAAAGTGCAACTGAACGTTCATTCGGACCATGTCGTACGGGATCTCAAACTGGATAGATCACAAAGTGTTTTAAGTACAAGTTATGGTCTTCAACCGGCGTGTCCACAAGGACAAAGGATCATGTCACCTAATATGCGCAGAAACTCAATGTCAGCTGTTGACTACGAGAGACTGAAAATAGAGAATGAAGTTGATTTGCTGAGAGGACGTTTGAGAGCTGTGCAGAAGGGAAGAGAGAAGATCAGTTTCTCTTCCAAGGAACAGAGCAAATCACAGGTGCAACGTTTTGGAGATAAATCAAGTCGGTTTTGGGAGGCTAGAAGATCGGAACCTGTCGACTCTTTAAGCCCTTCTTCCACAATGGTGAGTTCATTGTTGTTTTATTACTTCTGTGGGGGTGAAAGAATGAATGCTGAGTTTTATGTTTTCAGGGGCTTAACTAGTGGTTGAATCTTGTATAATCTAGCTTCTTAAATGGATGATGATGTCCGTGTATCACCTTTTATGGCAGGTAAAAGCTATGTCTATGTCATTGGACCTGCATAGCGCTTGAAAGTTGAAACTACAAGGTATGAATTTGCTCGCATAACACAGCACAAATATACTAGTTTGTACAATGTCTGCCAAACTCTAATGTTCTTGGAGAATGATATTTGTTAAGAGCTTTTGTCTCAGACATTGAACGTCGGAACGCTTTTGTGGCGATTGTTAATGGCATTTGTCCTTTCTTACACTTTTCATTATTATTATTTTCTTTCAAAATAAGACATTCCGTTTAAAATTGAAGGATAAGGACCCTTTATTTTTGTTTGCTAAAAATAATATTCTAGTTGATTGTTAAGAAGTCCAAGAAATAAAAACACTGAAGCTCTTACTTGCTTGCCCTTTAACTATATTGACCTTTGAGCTTAAATAATTTAATATAGAATGTAGGAAATATAATAGCATATTAAGATTTTGAAGTTGGAGTTGGTGCAACAGACTAATAAAGTAAATATTTTTTTTTTCATTTAAAAACAAACACTTTTTCTATTGTATGGTAACTATTAACCGTAAAGAAGAGAACATTTAAAAAGCAAGGAGAGAAGAAATACAATGTGTTCAGCCCAGAATGCGAACCAATCTTGAATCTTGGTGAATTATCTTTCTTTAACAGACACGTAAAAAAAAAAAGAGATAGAAGTAATGAAGGTTGTGACATTAATTAATAAAGTGAAGAAGAATGAGGAAGGGAGAGAGCATCCCAAATGAGATCCATATCCAACGAAGGCATTCTACTCAGTTGTACACCATCTCCTTCCATCACTTCCTTGTGGCTTTTCTGTTTCTTCATCATCACAGCTTCGGTCTTGATGTTATTCTTGGGCTCCAATGTTCCCACCTGAGAGGGTGAGATTTGTTGTATCTTGGAATCCAAAAGCGAGGCGATCATGCATCGCAAGGGACCAGACTTAAGCTGGTGTCTGAGGTCGGGAAAGTTGAGGTGTGCGTACTCGCCACGTAGGATATCAGCTGCAGTATCGTAAGCCATTGCGGCTTGCTCAGCGGTCTCAAAAGTGCCGAGCCAAACACGAGTTCTATTCCTTGGAAGCCTAATCTCCGCCACCCATTTCCCCCAGTGTCTTTGTCTCACTCCTCTATACAGCTTCGTTGCGTTGGCGTTGTTGTCTCAACAACTTTTCTTCTTCTTGTCCCTGACGCAAGCTTCATAGGCTGGGTCTTGGTGGTGCTTAGCCAATAGTTTCCAAACCCTTTTGAAGGATAGCTGGTTAGGGCTTTATTGATTTCGACCCACTCATTTCTGTTTTCATCCGACGGATGGAGAGAGTTATGGTAAGGCATCATCATGTTACTTTTGGATTGAGAAAGTTCTAGAAGCTTTGGTTCTTTGAGGAACAATGAAAGGTTTGGGGGTTTACAAGGATGATGAAGATCATGACGTTGAGATTCAGGAAAAGAATCTATAAAGTTCCAAGGAACCGAAGCTACTGGATGAATAGAAGACGTGAGCTCATGAGCAGACACAACGTCGCTTTGAGACGAAGAAATAGGAAGAGGAGATTTCATACCTTCCAAGATTATTGGTACACCCAGAAGTTGCGCTGGCGTAGAAGAACAACTCAAGATCCCATAGAATCCAGAAGATAAGAGCTTTTCATCCATGAAACTAGATTCCAATTTAGGAAACTCATCTTCCATGTTTCAATTTTGTTTGTCCAGAGAATATGAAGTATGTTTTTTTTTGTTTTCTCCTTATTTTTGTGTTAATAGTTTGTAGAATAAATGTTTATATATACACTTACTATGGACTACCATATTATATATGTGTTTGTGTGTGTATTGGTTTGATCATGTGGAAGATAATACTAGAAAATAGGGAGCCCAACTTTATTTGTCCCAAAAAAACATTATCGTCTGGCTCAGATCTACGCTTTGCCAAGCTCAATTTCTTCATATGTAAACTACAATTAAAGAGTCTCACAAACACTTTTAATTAAACAAATGATATCTTAAATTTTTAAATCTTCATAATATGTAATTAACCTTTATTTTTTCTTATCTTGCAACTTCTTCGTGGCTCCCATCCTACGTTCGCTTTTATAATCCAAACTTGACAGCTCAGCCCTAACTCATTTAGGTGTATTTTTATAATGTTTTTGGTAAAGAGTTTTATATACAAATAGGAGTGATGTTTCTTTATTCATTTTCTTTGTTTTTTGTTATAGAATAACACGAATGTTGTTGCATGCCAACGTTATTTTCCTTTTTGCCTTAATGTTGGACACAAACGTTGTTTCTCTTTGTTATCAGTTTATCACTTTGAACAATTTCAATATATATATATATATTATATATATATATATATATACATATATACATTTTATCTCAATGATTTAAGCGATTAATGCTACTTTGTTCATACTGGTATATATGTAAATATTGTAATTTGATGATTACTAACATAGCTGTCCTATACTATTATTTTAAAATCTGTTTTTACTTTATACGTACACATGAATTAAAGGATATGGTTTAATATATATATATTACCGTTTAGTATCTTACTAATAAAATTTCTTAGAGCATCCACATCAATGAATCCCTCTTTGGAGTTCATTTTTTGATTTTTTTATTATTAATTTTTTTCTTTTTTTTCGAATTCTTTTTAAAAAAAAAAAAAAAAAATTTGGACCACTCGCGGGCCGCCACGTGTCGTGTGGCCCGCGCTACAGTGTTGAACCAGGTTCAGCAGAGTGAACCTGCAAGAGAGAGGTTTATACCTTTATGTTTATTATATTATTTTTTTTTTTGAAATCTGTGTGAACCTCCCCATTGAACCCTCAATGGGGATGCTCTTATGGGCATTCAACCTGTATTTGTTTTTTGCAAAATGATAACCAAGCATATATATAATTCAAACCTTTTTAGAACCTTTGATCTTCAAGCATTAAGCTTTCTTTTCAATATACAAATAACTTACAGTACACTGTGTTCAGTTTATTCTCCTTGCCTATTTAGTTGTCTTTGGTTTGGTGATTATAAGGCGAAACCTAGGAGTAAGGGTTTGGACCACAGGGATTGTGACTTTTCTATTGTTAATTTTCACAAGAAGTTATAACCTTACCGTGTATAACAAATTAATATTTTTTTGACAACAATATTAATAAATATATATAACACTTTCATGTTATATACTCATTTGTATGTATGTATGTATGTATATACGTCCCAGCACATATTAAATAAAAGATGAAATTTTAATAAGAATTTTACAGTTGTGTGGATCTAATTATTGGAACGATGTGATACCAAGAAACCATTATTGAACGATACTAGTGATAACGTTATATAAGTTTGGAGGAAAAATGTTATTAATGAATCACGTATAAATATTATAACATACAATCACCACAAATGCGTAGAATTAGTGAGCCCATAATTATTAATATTATCATCCAAATACAATGATTAGGTTTAAGTTTTGGCCTCTAATTAAATCTTTAATTAAATCCAACTAATGGGGAAGTCATGGGTTGGCTGTCATCTAAGTAACATCAATTAGTTTTTTTTCTTATGACAAAAGGCTCTTCTATTACTCATGAAACATGAAGTGGTGTGAAAATCTAAACCGGAATAGAACAACTACAAAAATAAACGAGCCGTCCTATCTAATCCATCAGCCCTCTGATTAAATTATTTTGGAATGTGACAAATCTTGAAATCCCGAAATCCTTGTCGCAGTGCTAGAAACTCTCATATCTCTGTTGAGAGGCTTGGCCACTCCTGTGGGGCTTGAATCATTGCAATAGCCTCCTTACTTTATGTCCCAAAGTACTTGCATGTTGTATGCCGTAGCATGACCTTCATCGCCCAAGTAAGTGCTTCGATCTCCGAATGCAAAGAAGATAAACGATTTTTCTTATTTTCCAACCATCCTTCCATACCCATCCACACCCACTAAACCTTGTCTCAGGGTTCCAGAATCTATCGACCAGACAAATATTTGATATGCTTTGGGCCAGTATATTTGTCTATTAAATCACTGGTTGCGCTTCAGGCGAATTTGCCTCAAACCACACTCTACACTCACTCTCAACAAGTCTTATGAGTTCAAGAGGGTTCCGATCTATCCCTTTGAACAATTTATCATTTCACGCTTTCCATAGATACCAGATTATCCATGAATAAGGATCCATATCCAACTTCGGATCTTCGATTTCATTTTTACTCCAAAACAAATAATCCAGGTTATCGTAAACACTAGAAACCAGGAAGACCCCTGAACACGAAGGTGTCGAGGCAAGGGCCCAAACCTGAAGAGCAGAGGGCATTCAAAATAACATGATTAACTGTCTCATCTGATTTCCCACACATAGGACAATGGTTATCACAACGCATATAGCGCCTCGTCAAATTTCCAGTGACAGCGATGTATCCAGTTGCTAATGGCCAGATCAAATGTTTTATCTTAGGAGGGGCACTTATATTCCAGACTGGTTCTTTGAGTTTCTTAATATTCGGTTCCACAACCTCACCCGGGCTTTTTTGAAAAATGTTCATTGCCACCCAGTAACCATATTTTATTGTATACATTTCGTGTCGCGTATAGGTCCATCTGAATTTATCATTTTGGTATGATTGACTTATGGCCAGCCTGCGAATGATATTTATGTTTTTGGAAGAAAAAATGTTCTCCAGTAGGTTGGTGTTCCACACTTTTGGATCTCCAATGATTAATTAGTTTATGGTCATTGTCAATTCAATTCCATAATGGAAAGGCTGGGCGGGTCAGACAGTGGGGATCCAAAGATCCTCCCATACACGAATCTGATGTCCATAATGTACTTTCTGATTTATTCCCAGTCCCAGAAGTGGCCTTGATGCCATGAGACTCGTCCACGTGTATGATGGGGATGCAGTATCAATTGCTCACAAAGGCGTGCTCTGTCGGTAATATCTCCCTCTCATTACCCTTGTTAGTAAGGTATCCGGGTAATGGATTAGTCTCCATAACTGCTTTAAAAGCAACACAAGTTTGAATTCGTGGATTAGCCTAAAGCCTATTCCTCCTTCATCCTTTGGGCAACATAACATTTCCCATTTAGCCCAATGCATCCCCTCTTTGGAGGATTCAAACTCCACAAGAATCTAGCTAACACACTTGCTATTTTTTCACATATCTCCAGCGGCAGAAGGAAACTAGACATAACATATGTCGGGAGGGCTAGAACAATGGCCTTAATGAGCACCTATTTTCCCCCTTTCGAAAGCCACCTTCCTGACCATCCATTGATTTTGTGATCTAGTCAATCCTTTAAAAAAAGCAAAAAGTTTGCACTTTGATCCACTTATATCCTTTGGGATGCCCAGATATTTCCCCAATCCACCCTCATTCTTGATATCCAGTGGCTTTGATTTACTATTTGACCCTAAGAGGGACCCGTTTTCCAAAAATGATAAAACACTTATCAAAATTTATACATTGTCTCGACGCCTTCCCGTAGGCCATAATCACTTTCATCACTTCATCACATTCACGGGGCTCCACCTTACAAAAGAATATGCTATCATCAGCAAAAGAATATGCTATCATTCACGGGGCTCCACCCATTATCTTTCCCTGACTCTCTGCGTGATCAAGAAGGCTAACGAGCGCTTCCGTGCATAAGATAAAAATAAAAGTAGACAAAGGATCTCCTTGTCGCAATCCCCTATGTGGGACAATATTTCATATGGGTTGACCATTCATCAAGACCTGGTATTCACCGTAGACACACATCGCATAACCCAGCTTATCTAGAGGTCTGAGAAACCAATTTTCTTCAGGATTCTTTCTATAAAGATTCATTCCATCCTATCATAAACTTTACTCATATATGTTTTTATCGTCATACGTTTTTGTCTTCCACCCGGTTTCATTCTCAAGGCATGGAAAATTTCCTAGGCAATCATTTTATTGTCATTGATCTGCCGACCAGCTATAAAGGCAGACTGCGTCTCTGAGATTTGTCCAGGTAAGATCTTATTGATTCTATGGCATAGGACCTTAAAAACAATTTTATAGCTCACTTCGCAAAGACTGATAGGCCGAAACTCCGCCATCTCTGATGGTCTTTCTTTTTTTGGAATAAGGAAAATATTAGTGTCATTTAAACATTGATTCACAATTCCATAAAGAGAAAATCGTTGACTATACGAGTCAAATATCCCAAAATTTCTGATAGAACAGAGCACTCATACCATTTGACCCGGTGCCTTGTCTGGATGCATAGAAAAAAGAGCTAGTTAACCTCCCATTATGTGACTGGTGCAGTCATGTCATTGTTCATCCCCTTAGTAATCATTGATCTGATATTAGCCATAGCCTAATCTAGCTCAGTTGGGTACGAAGACTCAAATAATGATCGAAAGTAACTAGTAGCAACGGCCACTAATCCATCTTCATCCTCCACTAGGTTTCCTTGAGCATCAATCAAACCTGTGATTCGATTCCTTGCCCGTCTCCGCTTTGTTAAATTATGGGAAAATTTCGAGTTGCGATCTCCGACTTGAAGCCACAATACTCTACTTTTTTTGTTTCCAAAACAGTTTCTCAGCCTTAGGAGCCTCAAATAATTCTCTTAGAGTTCATGGCAGTGCTTCCCGGGTTACATCATTATGATTATTCATTGCCACTATCTTTTCTTTTAATTCCTCCACTTGCTGCTCAGAATTCATATCATTCTCTTTCCTCCACTGACTTAGAGCTTTGCGACAACTAGCAATGTGAGACATAATATCGGTTGAAGGTAATTCAAGAGAATTCCAACCTTTTTGGACCACATTCCTGATTTCATTACTATCTAACCAGCTTCTATCAAATTTAAACTTTTTCTTCGCTTTAAAAGGTTTGGATAGTATGTTTGCAAGGACCGGATGATGGTCCGATCTCCAAAGTCACAAATATGACACAGCTGAATGGGGGAATTTATCATGCCATTTTTTCATTTCGTAACTCCCGGTCTAGTCTGCATCTAACTGTGTTCGCACCTCTTTTTCCAACCCAAGAGAGTTAATTTCCAGAACAAGGAATTCCAACATTCCACAATCACTTATCATCTGTTTAAAAGGGAGGAAAGAGCTATCATAATGCACCCTTCCCCCCCCCCTCTTTCTCCTCGTGACAAGTAATTTCATTGAAGTCACCAATCATGAACCAAGGTTCATCTTTTACTGTCGCAAAGCGCGTAAGACGCTCCCACACCAAATCCCTATGTTTTAAAACAGGGTCTCCATAAATAAATGTCATATAGACTTTTATTCCATCACTTTTCGCAGATACATCAATCATACGATTATTAGAAAATAAAACATCAACTTGCAAATAATCCATAAAAAACAAAGCCAAACCACCGTTTTGGCCATGAGGCTCAACGGTAAACAATTTATTAAAACCTAGGTCAGCCTGAATGTCTTACAATAACATCTTCCTATTCTTCATCTCGAAAAGGAAAAAGAGTCATGAGCGATGCTTCTGACACATCTCCATGAGGCGTCAACCTGTGAGGTTGTTCTCTATCCCTCTACAGTTCCAACTCAATATCTTCATTGATGAAGATTTGGCGGATATTTGGAATCCACCGAACCTTTCCTTACTTGTTTTGCGCCACCTCTTTGGCTCTTCCTATTCCCCTCCCGCACTGATGCCACTGATGAAGCACTTGAATCTCCTCAGAAGGAAACAACACTCGAGTAATACTTCTTGTCTTTGTTTCAGATACCGGCTCCACAATTTCTCCACTCGTTTTTTCAAACAACACAATGGCATTGTTATCCTCCTCCGTTTTACTCACATCCTGATCATTCATTAGACCATCTTCTATGGGATATAAATCTTAGAATCCTCACCAAGAAGGTCATCTTCCTCCATACACATCAACTCATTGCCCATAACCTCCATTGGCAGAGCACATTCACCTCCATTTTCTGCAATTTTTGTCTCTGAAAAAATCAGTGACTGCCAAATCTTCAAGCTGCTGTACCACATCTGGTTTATCATTTACTCGAAAAGTAACATGTGTCTCCATCTCTTTCAGTTGTCGAGCTTGAACAGTAACTTTCTCTGAAATCTCGATAAGTACCTTTGATTTCCCAGCTACCTCGTCACCCGAAGCAGCCGTCGATGAGGCCCTAGTTGTCATATCTTGTGTTTTCTTCTCAATTTTAATACCCACTTGCTTCGCACGCCATATGGGCACCAATATATGATCAGAGCGTTGGTAATTCTTAGAGAAGGTGGGTTTAGGTTGCTGTTCCTTGGAAGGGTTTCGTTGGTACGGATTAAAGCATTATTGCTTGTTCCCATCCTTTGCCATATGGTCTCTCTGAGAATAAGATGATCTCATAACCCGAGGGTTTTGCGACCCATAACCATTATCCACAATACGACTATCATTGAAACTCCTTCCAACACTTATTCTTCCCTCATTGACATAACCTCCTTGCCTCACATTTCTACTGTCCGGCTTAATAGGCATATGGCCCTGAGCCCCCATCGCACGCACCGGTGCTAAGCTCTTAGATTCTTCAGCTTTAATCACCATATCCTTTTTTATCATAGTGGCCAACCTCATGTGTCATCATGTGACAATATGCGCAATGTTTGAACAAGAGATCATACTTCAACTGTATTGAAATCTCTCTATCCTTCGCCTTTAGCTTTATAGTGAGCTTAAGTGGTTTCCTTGAATCAATATCCACTCTGATCTTTCCAATAGTAGCATTGACTTTATGGATAAATCCAAGCTTTTCTCTAATATTCTTCAAATTACCAGAGGCTCTAAGGTGTAAAGGTACACCAATTGGTTCCACCCAGAACGAAATTATCCATGTATAATCCTCATCTACAACCGGTTCCCATCAAACTAAAACAAGGTTAATAGTTGTAGTGAAAAGGTCCCATATTCAGCACCTCCAAAAGATCAGCTTCCTTGACAAAGTTAAACAGAAACCTGCCATTCCCAAGCTCAAGAGATGTAATCCGCTCAGCCATGTTCCATTGAGCCAACATGTAATCAGTGAGCTTTGTTACGTTTTGTTTAAAAATATTCAAAACCTTCCCAATGAGAGACAATATGTATTCCTTTATATGCCCCTCACCGGCTTGTTCCTCGAGGAGGATAGGCTTATCGTCATCATCATCGTCATACAAAATCTCTTTCTCTTTTCTATCAACCATGATGAAGTAGCTAAAATGCAAGTCTTTCGTTTTGTTTTTTGACCACTCAACAAGTAACATCAGTTTATGTTTGTTTTTTTTCATTAAACAACATTTATCCTAGAATAATTCGATGATCTTACCCACTTAAATTTGTACATTACTTGAATCACTCATCAATAAAAAAATTATGTGCATATAAATATGAGTGACTATTACGACCTTACAATATCACTTTCTTTTTGCTATGGATTTTGACCTACAGGAACAAAGCTACCACTTCATGAAACATGAAATGGTAAGATGAAGTTATAGGCAATTCTTAATCACAACCACTCATTTATATAACACATATTTAATTTGTTGTAACCATTTGTAAGTAAGATTCCCATAAATTTGAGGACACACAGAAAAACCACTATACAAAAAATATTTAGCTAATTCTCTCTCTCTCTCTCTCTCTCTCTCTCTCTCTCTCTTGTTCTTCATATTCAAACTCTAATATTTTACATAATATCGGAGTATTAAGGTTCTGAAAGGCATAACTTCCACAAAGTTCCATACTGATATTTTGAAAAAGCCATCTATAGCAAATCAAATGCAGTGAGTTCTACATATTGCCTTTAGTGGAGATAACTACATTTTGTGGTCAAGAATCACAAGAACGATTCTTAGTTAGAACCAAAAAGCGCATAATGTATATTTCTTAGTTATTCTTCTACTTAGAAAGGGTATAAGTGATACAATCCAGAAACTAAAAGGATGTATATTTCCAGAGATGTAAAGTTCATTGACGGGAAGATCCATTCTAAGAAGAAGGATTGGGACAACCTGAAAAATTTGGTAGCTCCTGGAATAGATCGAGTCTCCACATCGCAGTTTATTCTAGATTGTTTACATGGGCTGGTGAGGAAGAATGTAATGCCACCCACTAAGGAGGAAAGAAGAAACCAGCATGAGGCTGAAAGTAGTGAGGAGTCTCAAGATAAGGAAGGTGTAAGAAACACAAATGAAGATATTCACTCATGAATTAGACACAAATGATACAGCAGAAGCAACTCCAACATGTGCTAATGATGAAGTAGTTGAAGACTATGAGGAAACCGAGTACGAGGAAGAGTCAAAACAAGAGTCAGCTCACCATTCCCCCCCCCCTTCAAAGGAGTATGAGGGTGAGACATGGTCCTGAGAGTAGGAAGGATACACCATATGTGCATTCCAATACTAAGGCGACTGCCCATCCTATCCAAGGATATTTCTCAGCTGCTCATATTCCAAGTGAGCACCAAACATTTCTCACCAAGATAGATCAACACAAAATACCAGCCAATTATGAAAAAGCATGTTTGAGTGAAGTATGGGTTAAGGAATTCCTGAAAGAGATTGCCTCCATGATAAGGAATGACATGTAAGAAATGGTTGATCTACCCCATAAAAAGTATGGAGTAGATTACATAGAGACTTTCACCCTTGTTGCCAAGTTTAATTCAATCAAAGTCTTGCTATCGATTGCCACTAATATATCTTGGGATCTTTGGAAAATGGATGTAAAAAGTGCCTTTCTGCAGAGAGATTTGAAAGAAGAGGTTTATATGGGAGTCCCCGAAGGTTTTGGTGAAGGAAATAAGGTTTGTAAGGTCAAGAAAGCAATATATAGTCTAAAACAGTCTCCAAGGGTTTTGTACCATAAGCTAAGTACATGTTTTCTTGGAAATGGATTTCAGAGATCTGAGGCTGATCATACCTTGTTCATTACTACGGGGGAAAAGGCATTGTCGCTGTTCTCATATATGTAGATGACATTATCATAACTATTAATAATGTTGATGGTGTTAGACAAATCAAAGAACTCTTGAAATCAACATTTGAGATATAAGACTTGGGGAAACTAAAATATTTCTTTGGGATTAAGGTATGTAAGCTTGATGATGGGTTATTTCTCTCTCAAATAAATAAGCTTTAGATATTTTGTCAAAGACATGGAAGCTTGGCTGCAAACCTTATAAGACACCCATTGTAGAGAGTTATGAGGATGTGCCTGAGAGGGAACCACCAGTAGATGTGAAGCTGTATCAGAGAATGGTAGGAAAACTCATCTATCCTACCATTGATAGGCCAAATATTTGCTTTGCACTTAATCATGTTAGCCAGCATATGCAAATACCTACTAGAAATCACCGGAGAATGGTCGAAAGGTTCTTGAAGTATTTGAAAGGCACACTTGGTAACAACATATGGATGGGTTGAAATACTAACACTGATATTGTGGGTTACTGCGATGCTGATTGGGCAGGTGATAGAGTTGATAAGATTTAATTATTGGTTATTGTATCTTTGTTGGAGGTAATCTTATAACTTGAAAGAGCAAGAAGCAGAAAATAGTCTCAAGATCAAGTGTTGAAGCAAGTACATAGTAATAGTCAATATAATTTATGAGTTAGTATGGCTAAAGAGTTTCTCAAGGACCTTGGAGTTGAAAGCTCTGAGTCTATCTTTCTGCTTTGTGATAATCAAGAAACTATGCATAGTGTTTCAAACTCAGTGTTTTATGAAAGAACCAAGCATATAAAAATAGATTGTCATTACATAAGAGAGAATGTTCAACAAAAAATCATATTTTTTTTATGTGATGAGTGCTGATCAAGTGGTATATATCTTCATTAGAGCTACATCTCAAAGAGTGTGTAAGGATATGTATGACAAGATTGGCTTATTCGATTTTCACCTTGAAAGGGAATGTTGAACCTAGAAGAACAAAGCTACCACTTCAAAAAAACATGAAGTGTTGAAAATGAGGCTTTGTGTAGTGGTTAACCACAACCACTCATTTATCTAACACATGTTTAATTAACTATAATCACTTGCAAATAGGATTCACATATATTTGATAGACAAAAAAAATCAATTTACAAAAAAATATTTAGCTAAATTCTCAAACTCTAAATTCTTACTATGGAGACACTTGATCTTTAGCTTTATCTTCTCTTAATTCACTAACTTAGTTCTTACTCAATTTAGATTCATTTGACTAAACTTAATTACTAATCAAAATATAAGTGTTTTTAGTAACAATATATGTTTCATAATGGTTCAATATGTTTAGCAAACATAAACATGGGGTGTTATATTTGAAATTCGTTTTCAAAAAAAAACATGGGGTGTTATTTTGAATCAAACATATACGACAGGCGTTTAGTGAGATGATACGTACTTTGCCCTTTGGATGACTATTGGGACGTTTTGTGAAAAGATTATCATTCTGGTTTACCGAAATAGAATTCTAAGAAAATATATAAATAAATATATGTAAGGCTTGAGAGGAAATAAAGTAGTTGAACAATTATCAGAGAGAGAGAAAGTTATAAACAAAGTTAATCTATAACCCGTTTCGTGTCAAACGATATGATATAACTAAATGTGTTATTTCTAGCCATTTATTTGCATCTTTAGAATATTATGATTTCATTATAGCATCATAACTTAGGATATTGAGTTTTTAAAATAAATTTATGTGGAATAAAGACAGCTAGTTAATTTTTTTTTTTTAAATTAGATGTTTGGTCCAATGTCCAAATAATATTTTAGAAGATTGATATTGACGAATAGTCCAATCCCAAAATTTTCTAATTGAGGTTTAACGCATGACATCATATTATCTGCCTAAACAAATGATAAATTCGTAATCGAAGCGTTGACTGACATGTTTAGCATTGCTTTACATTTTTTTTACTACAAGACTATCACAACTTGGTTTGTTAAGTTATATATATCTATTGAATTATTGGCATATTTCACATAATCTTTTTCTTTTCGAAATAAGATATTTCACATAATCTTTAACAAATTTATGTTAAATTACGATAAGTGTTTTTAGGACAATCGTAATCACATTATGAGATTTATAGGTTTTATTTATGTAATTCTCAAGTGACATCTGTTCATAAGCATTATGTAGTTAGCATCGGTAGTGGCCTTACCAATATGAAAGGCAATTATCAGACTACAACATCAATAAAAAATTTATAAATAAATAATACTAATAACAATATTTATTAATTTATTATTTATTATTTTATAATTTATGAATTATTTTTTAAAATATAAAATAATATAAAATATTATAAAAACATTTCAAAGTGCTGATCAACAGTGAGGTAAATACGACTAATTAAACAAATAATAAAATAATTTATAAACTAAAGTATTTAGCAAATATTATTTTATTAAAATTAGAAACATAATATAATTTGAAATAAAATCATCACTTACAATAAGTGAAGAGAATATATATCAGTAATTATTATTTGATACTAATTAATATGTCTTGTTTGAACTTGAAAATATATGTCTAAATGCAAAAATGTTGAAGTTATATGTTTATAATCGACTTTAATCAGTGAAGTCTTAGTGAAGACAAAATCTTAACCATGGTAATTGTCCAGATTTCTAATGACCAAGTCTAGCCAATATATAATATTTTTTGGTAAATAAAATCAGTTGTCATTGTCTCACTTTTAATTAATATAAATTATCAAGTTGGTGCTAGTATACGACATTTCGTAGTTACATTATCTCTTAAAAAAAATAATTTTATTAATATATTTGTTAAATAAGGTAGCCATATATTTAAGGACAAATCTCTTAAATAACAACCTTTGAAATTTTTGTCACAAAAATAACCTTCGAAAATAAAAATAACTAAACTAACTTTTTTTTATTTTAAAAAAATTAATATTTTTTTTATTTTTCTCAATTTTAAACTTTAACACTTCACCCCATAACTGTAAACTTTAAATCTAGATTAGTTAATCGAAGAGGTATAAATGTATATTTATATCCTTTAATAAATATTATTTTAGTCATTTTTTTCTTTAAATATTTTTTTTGTGACAAATTCTTTTTATGTCTAAATTAGGGTATTTTTCTATTTTCTATTTTTTAAAATACATATAATTATATAATATAGTAAAAAGATTTTGAGTTAAGTTTTTCATAAATTTAAAAACCTTATAATTATATATATATATATATATGTATTTTTGAAAACTACCGAGTTAGAATTTCTCATTAAGATTGCTCTAAAACAATACTCAGACCTTTCAAAAAAGCAATTATTACGTAGTAGCATTAGTGCTTTGATACAGTCAATTTGCCTGTGTTTGCCATGTGAATTTACGGATTCTCTGAACTCGGACATGAGATTCGAAAATGAAAGTTCTTTAATTCTTTGATTAGTTGAAACTAGGTGGGTTAGATTCTTCTCTGTATTTTATATAAATAAATCATTCGAAATATTCTTTTTACCATTGGTTAAGGCAACTACATGACAAAACTAAAATGCTTTTTAGCTTCGGGGAATGGCAGACACGTCACATTACCTATTTTGGGAATCATTCATATTACTTTGTTTTCGTACATACTACCTCCGTTCCATTTATTTGTTGTTGTAAAAAAAAAAATTTGTTTCAAAATAAGTGTTGTTTTATAATTTCAATACAAAATTTATTAATTTTATTTGTTATTCTATCTTTTCATTAGTTGAAATGTGGTTAGGTGTATATATAATAGTGTTTTTATCTAAAAAATATGTAAAATTAAATATTTTCTTAATCAACGTGCATAAACCCAAAACGACAAGTAAATTGAAACGGAGAGAGTAATAAAGTTAAGAAAATACTAAGTTATATTAATAGCCAAAGCCGTAACATGTGAGGCTGACTTCAATTCGAGTAGAGGAGAAACAAGAAGCAATATACTCTGGAGTATCGCATCATGCAGTGCTGCACATGAAATTAGCTAATTAACTTTTCAAATTTAATTGTAATAATTAAATTTAACCATCTTTATAAAGTTACATCTATACCTGTTGTGTTCCTCCTTGTCCAGATACAACGTATTCATCATTTAATATTCAGTAAAATATATTCTTATATACAATTATTAGAGTATACATATTGGAGCTTTCTTAAATTTAAATTTTCAAAGTGTAGGTAAAAACTCTTTTCACCAAAAATAATTTACTTATATTTATTATCATCTAAATCAGGATTATGGTGAACGAATATCTTAAACTTTTTATATTCTGATTTTAATTATATTTTCTTTTAATTTTGAATTTACACCTAAAATATATATCATCACATATCTATCTATCTATATATATACATTACTTTGTGTAAGAATTTCTAATCCAATCTCTTCATAAAAATGAACTTCTAATCCAAGCTGGCTAAATGGTTTAGATATCCAATACAATATTTAAGTTGACAGCAAAAAGGTTTATAAAAAAGCGCAATTAACTATTTATAGAATAAAATTTAGGGCAAATCTCTTAAATAACTCTTTTTGAAGTTTTTGTCACAAAAATAACTCTCAAGAACAAAAATGACAAATCTAGTCTTTTTTTTATTTTCAAAAAATTAATTTTTATTTTATTTTTTTCAATTTTAAACCTCATCCCCAAAACCCCACCCCATAACTCTAAACTCTAAGTCTAGATTAGTTAACTCAGGGGGTATAAATGTATATTAGTCATTTTGTTAACCCTTGGGTTAACTAATCTAGACTTAGGGTTTAGAGTTATGGGGTGGGGTTTTGAGGGTGAGGTTTAAAATTAAAAAAATAAAATAAAAATTAATTTTTTGAAAATAAAAAAAAGTTAGATTTGTCATTTTTGTTTTTGAGGGTTATTTTTGCGACAAAAACTTTTTTAAAGTTATCTTAGGGTATTTCTCTAAAATTTATGATGCAGCAATTTTTTTTGAACACCCTAGATTGCGTTCTTCCTATTTAGGTATATGTCTAGATTTGAAACCTCAGTTCTGTAAAAGCAATTAGCAGAAACAAGGCATAAACAAGAAAAATAATAAAACTGAACCATGTGCATGTCGAACATCTTTTGTTAACTTTATTTTTATAAAGTCAAACTGGACAAAAGGGACTATAAATGAAGCCCACGTAGGATACATAGTTGGCTAAAACAGAAGAAATACCGAACACGAGGAAACAAACTAAATAAACAAAATTACAGGAATGGTTCTCTTTCCTCGAACGATCGTAGCATCCTCCGTCTATTCTACCATGCAATCAATTTTCTCCATAATAGTTTTCACTCCTTAAGCTCCAAACTTTCACTAAAACCGTTGCTTATAACCAATTTCTCTTTCATCTCTCGATGTTTTTTTTTTCATCTGATTAAAAATCCATTCAAAAGACAACCACGGGTTTGAATACATAAGCTAGATGCCTGAAAGATATCCCCATAAACTAAATCCCATAAACAAGGAAGCTAAATCCCAAAGACAGGAAGCTAAAACCCATACACAAGTTCACAAAGACCATACACCCAAAAACTACCGAAGAATCAACTGAACCAAGGACGAGCAACCAACAAGCAGAGAAACAATTGGTAAGCTTGACGACCAAGTCCAAGGACAGAAGAGATTTGACTGCCACACCATCCAGCATAACAACTAGAAGCCAATATAATGCTTCAAGATCAAACCTTTTCATCGAAGAGAAGCTAAAGCCAACCCATAATCTTCGAGACGACTAACCGTTGCTGAAAACAGGTGAAGGAATCAACCAAAACCAAGCAAAACCAGAACCAGATGGAGAGCCACAACAATTAAAAACCATCTGGAAAACCAAGGCGAGTAAGAAAGATATCAACCCGGAAAAGAGACTTAGAACCAAGCCTGATTAGATGACAAGTCGAGATAACGACACAGCCGAGAGACAAACGCTCCAAGGAAACGAGAAACATCAAACAAACTAGAGTTGAAGAAAGAACTGAGGCGACGTCAGCGAAAGCACCTGTTCTGCCCTCGGCAGCAATACCGCACCGTCAATAGATCCTCGATCTGACATATGGCGCCAGACTCACCACAGAACCCAACTCTCTGAACGAAGCTGGACCTGAACCACAACAAGAACGCATGACACTCTCCACAAACAAGGAAATCAGACCAGAGGAGAGCAAAGGAGGAAGCGCAATAGAAGAAACGGTCCACACACCGGCTACCACCGTCATTGACTCCACACTGAAGACTCAACCAACCGCCGCCAAACCGAAGAGGAGAAGGGAACACGACTCAACACCAACTATTACACACTCAAACTATTGAAGGCTCTAAGATGTTGTGAAGAGGGATAAGGAAGATCCTCCAGATCTGTTCGCAACATCCATAGAACCCAACAAAAGAGAACACACAAGCTTGAAAACAATGAGAGGAATCCATCCCCGGTGCCGGTGAGAGTCACGGACCACCGAGGAGGGAGATCGAGACAAGGAAGAGGAGCTGAACATTTTTTTTCCTCTTGTCGAGGGTGCGCCACTCAGAGGCTTTTTTGAATATTCGATCTCTCGATGTTAAAGCTGGGATTACCCGAGTGACTTGATAAGAGATCTTTTATTGAAGCACGAAAAATATGCCGATCCAGAACCACTTATGTCGAGGATATTTAATTTTAAGTAAAAACTATTGATTCCATATTAGGAATAGTGAAGATTTACTTCTTAAAGAAAGAGATACATGCATATCCGAGAAGAAGAGAAGATCCGATGCAAAGCTAAATGGGATCTAACAAGCTGATGTGAAAGCGGAGAATTAAGTATTGACCTCAACTCAAATCCTCGAAAATATGAAATAGACATGAAGAACCACAAAGTGTTTAAATTGATAACAAAACAAAATTTGTCAACACGAAAAGAAAATTCGACAAGCGTAAACCTAAATCGATATTGATCAAACATATAACACAATAGAAAAATCTGATCTGAAAAAATCCGAAATTTAACAAAAAGTTTCTTCTCATCTTACCCTCTGTGAAAGATATAAACAAAGAGAAAGGAAAGGAGAGAGAGTCTACGCATGCTCAAGAGACTTAACAGGTAACTAACATAAGATCTTTTTCAAAAAAAAAACGCAGAAGTTTCTTTTATAAAGTTCCTTCAATTCATGGGAGGGGACGAAAGCTCTTATAACCAACTACATTCGTTTTTTGGACATCATAATCGTATTGTTATTATAA